>CAUYON010103476.1:0-94291 GCA_963573935.1 Arctocebus calabarensis
GTCCCAGCTACTCGGGAGGCTGAGGCAAGAGAATCGCTTAAGCCCAAGAGCTGGAGGTTGCTGTGAGCAGTGTGATGCCACGGCACTCTACCCAGGGCGATAAAGTGAGACTCTGTCTCTACAAAAAAAAAAAAAAAAAAAGCTCTTGATAGCAGTGGATCAGCTTGGTCAGTAAGTGATCCTCTTGGGCACTCACCTCGACCTCCCACCTATCCCACATACACCTTCCCAGGGCGAGACAGCAAGAGCTTCCACGGGTGTGCAACAGGACAAGAAGGGACAAGTTCTCAGCCTGCAAAGTCTCTGGCTTGTGTTTTGGGGTCAGGAGGGGACAGGCAGTTCCAGACCACAGAGCTTCCCCTGCAGCTGCAAATGAACCATTGAGAAGGAGGGAGAAATCATGGAAGCAACCTTGGAAAGTCCCTGGGAGGTCAGAGGTCTTAGGTCACAAGACAACTGTGACAAAGGAAGGCAAGTGAACCAGAAGAAACATACAGCCTAGGTAGTAGTTAACCAAGAAAATAAGACAGCAGATTAACCCAGTGTCAGGAAAGTAAATACAAAACGCATGCAGATGGATAGACAGGTAGACGTCATGACCGTTCAAGCTAGAAGACAGGTGGGCAGATTTCAATAGGTCAGGAAATTGATTGGGATGATTAGTTGAATTGCATTAATGAAGATGACTGCCCACAGTATCCCAGAAGGTTTAGGACACAGTCTGAAGCTGAGGCCAGTATAGCTCAAATCCTTGCCCATGTTCCATGTCACCTCCCCTGCCTCGCCCCTTCATTCTATTACTGTGTCTTCCATTCCGTGTTCCAAGCTTACCATGCTTGAGATGTGCTCAGGGTACAAGAGCACCCTGGGTAAACTAGCACACCGTTTAGAAACTTGAGGCACTCACATCCCAGGTCCCACTTTCCACCATCCACCCAAAAGGAGCTCCTGGGCTCAGATCCAGGGTCCTTTTGCTCCTTTTCCCCACCCTTGAGGCTGGGGCTCCTCACCGTTGTCCTCAGGCGGTTGGTGATAATATCTGTCACTCTCTGGTGAAATGCAGCTGAAATGGCATTGTTTGAGATTTTTGATTCTAGCAACCTGAGGGCTTCTAATTCATTATCTGCTGAAATCTAGAGGAAAAAGGGTACTCAAGAAGAAAGAAAGGGTGGAAATAATAAAGAGAATGACAATCTCTGACATGGAAAGAAAGCAGAGGAATGAATATAGGGAGAGCATTAAAGCTGGACCAGGGTTTGGGGAAATGGAGAAGTTGTGGGTCACACTGGGGTCTGGGGAACCAAACCTGGAGTTGTGAATGAACGGGACCGAGCAGTGCTCTGCTGAAAGGAAATTCTTCCTGGGTAGGTGCCCAACCAGCTACCTGGATGGAGGTGCGCTTACCCTGTCTGGAGCCAGAAATACATCTGGGATGTCCTCACCTTACCGATAATTAGGAGAGCCTCCAGGAAGTCTTTGGTGGTGCTTCCCAGGAAATCCCAGTCCGAGGTCTTTTCAGTGCACTGGGAAGGCTGTGAGAACACTGAGGTACTCATAACTATAAATACTTCTGGAAGGAATAAAGAGAGGAAGAGGCGTATTTCTCTTCTGCTGGTGGGGGTTATTTCCTGGGAGGTATTTCATCATGATATGGTAAAAACATGCAAAGAATAATGTTTCAGAATCGAAAAACATAACTTTGGCTCCTGACACGGACTCTGCCCCTCACTAGCTACATATCCCTAGGCGATTGGCTTATCTCCTGGGGCCCTTATTTCCTCACATGTAAAATAAGTATAACAAAAATTAACATGAGCATTGAAAGAGATGAGGTCATGTGCTATTAGGTAGCAGCTTTCAGGATATCAGCCTGCCCTTTGAATAACCTCTTATCCCTTGAGATCGTAAGTGCCTTTTGTGGGTGGTAGAGAGTTGTAGGGGCGTGGGGTACTCATGCACAGACTATGAAAAATTGATGACTATAAGCTACAAACATATTATAGTCACACATATACCTAAAACCTTAGCTAATAGTGACAGGAAAGAAGAAAACACAGCAAATTAATTTATGCAGGCTCAGTTTAATTCCAGCAAGAATTATTTATTATGTATTTGTTTCATTGTTCTGGTTTGTATTTATTAAAAACATTATTTAGCTTCTCCATGCTTTTTTCTTTTTTTTTTGTAGAGACAGAGTCTTACTTTATCACCCTCAATAGGGTGCCATGGCATCACACAGCTCACAGCAACCTTCAGCTCCTGGGCTTAGGCGATTCTCCTGCCTCAGCCTCCCAAGTAGCCACAACACAGGGCTGCTTTTTGTTTGCAGTTCGGTGGGGCTGGGTTTGAACCCGCCACCCTCAGTATATGGGGCCGGCGCCTTACTGACTGAGCCACAGGCACCGCCCCTCCATGCTTTCTTTTACTCTTTCCTAAGAAGGACGCCCTGGTCTTTGTCAAAATAGTAGCTGTAATATGTAACTTCACCGAGTTGTTATGAGCATCATGTGAGATAATATGTATAACAGTGCCCAACAGTAAAAAGTCAATAAATGTTGATTATTATCATTATTACTCTCAGTTAGAAAGTGTTGGCTCAGCACCCATAGCTGAGGGCTCCAGCCACATACACTGGGGCTGGCAGGTCCAAACCTGGCCCAGGCCTGCTAAACAACGACAACTGCAACAAAAAAGTAGCTGGGCATTGTGGCGGGCATCTGTAATCCCAGCTACTTGGAAGGCTGAGGCAAGAGAATCGCTTAGCCCAAGAGTTTGAGGTTGCTATAAGTTGTGATGCCACGGCACTCTTATCAAGGGCGACATAGTGAGACTCTGTCTTAAAAAAAAAAAAAAAGAAAAGAAAAAGAAAGAGTTGACATTTAGTCTAGATCCACAGCATTGCCATTATCTCTGTAGGAAAGGAGCCTTTCATTTTCATTTAAGACCAGGTTCTGGGCATTATATCAAAGGTAGGGGTATCAGTGAGACACCCTCAATCAACTAGAAAGGAAGCATATGTACAGAGGAGAGGGCGCGCAGGGCAGAGGGAAAAAGGAAGGTGTCAATTACACTTAATAAACAAACCTCAATTACCAAAGACATGTAGAAATTAAATGCTATGAAAATTAGCCTACAAAATCAACAATTGGAACATGAAATTACTACAGAAGAGATTAATTTTATAAAACGGTCTCTTGACTACTTTAATAAAATGATAATAATGCTAAATATCATTATTAGATGCTAAGGAAGCTAAGAAAAGAAATAACTTTTTTGTGTGTCCCCCTTGGTAGAGGGCCATGGTGTCATAGCTCACAGCAACCTCAAACTCCTGGGCTCAAGCAATGATGACACCAGTGCATTCTACTCAGGGTGACAGTGAGACTCCATCTCAAAAATAAATAAATAAAATAAGAAGAGTGATATATTATAAAATAAAACAGAATTAAACAAAAATTTGTAGCTATGACAAAGGACCAATTAGAAAACTTGGAAATTAAAAATATAGTCATTGAAATTAAAATCTCAACAAATGGGATATAATCAAGACTAAATACAGTTAAAGAAAGAAATAGGAAAGTGGAAAATAGTTATGAGTAATTCATCCAGTATGCAATGCAGAGAAATAAAATAATTTCTAATTAAATAACAATGAAAAAATATGGAGGAGACACTCAGAGGAATTCTGGAAGAAGGGAGGTTAGGTAGTATCTAAAGATAATTAGGAGACAAGACTACAGATAGTAATTTTCAAAAATAAAATATAAGGATAATTCAGAATTTTCCAGAAATGAAAAAAGACCAGAATCCTCTTGATGGAAACTATACCCTAAGTACTTGCCATCATAAATAAAGATAAATCCATGTTTCAGTGAAACTGCAGAATATCAAAGGCAAAAGAAAGAAAAATTCTAAGTCCAGTAGACAAAATACAAATTACCTACAGAGAAATAGCAATCAGACTAACAGTTTCTCCATAGCAGATGGATACCTGATACAACAGGTATCAAGAGATAGTAAAGAAACAGCATGATATATATTATATTCTCTGTACACTCTGTAGAAACCACTAAAGAAGTGTAAAAGAATGTAAACCCACCAAGGTAATAAAACAGGAGAATGGAATAGTTTGAAAATAACCCAATCCAAAGGAAAAGGTCAAGAAAGGAGAGATGAGCCAGACACAGAGGTGTGCACCTATTGTCCCAGCTACTTGGGAGGCTGAGGTGAGAGAAATGCTCAAGTACCAAAGTTTGATGTCAGCCTGGCCAACATAGTGAGATCCCATCTCATAAGAAAAGAAAGAAAACAACTCAAATTAGACCTCAAATTTGATCCTGTAATCCCATTACTAGGCAGGAGGATCATTTGTGCCCAGGAGTTTGAGGTTGCTGTGAGCTAGGCTGATGCCAGGACACCCTAGCCTGGGCAACAGAGTAAGATGCTGACTCAGGAAAAAAAAAATAAGTGAATGTCTAAATAAACCATGGTGCATTCATACCCATGAAATGCTAGTTAGCAATTGAAACGATATAAATTGTGGATATATAACAACCTGGCTAAACGTCAAGGGTATAATGTTGCATGAAAAAGCTGATCTCAAAAGGTCATGTACTTTTATGAGCCCACTTATACAACATTCCCCAAATGATAAACTTAGAGAGATGGAGAACAGATTGGTTCCTTTGGAGTTGGGGTGGGGGCAGGGTGAAGGGTGTGTATGTGTCACTATGAAGAGTGACAGAAGAAAGACCTTTGTGATGATGGAGTAGTGTTGAATGTTGACTGCAGTAGAAATATCACAAATCCACACACGTGATAAAACAGCATACAACCATACACACACTATACCAATGTCAGTTTCCTGGTTTTGATAATACTCTGTGGTTCAGTGCTATATAACTATAGAGAAAACCCATAGAAGGAGACATTGGGCCCCTGTATTCCTTTTTTGCAATTTCCTGTGAATCTATAATTATTTCAGAATAAAAAATTCAAAAAGGGAATACAGAAACATGATTAAAACATGCCAAACGTCAAACACTAAACCTCGATTATATTAAAATGAGTTAATAAGGATACTGTAAAATAACAAATTCATCCTTCTCTATTTTAGGTCACCAGTGTACTAGATCACCCCTCTGAAAATTGAGGAAATGAGAAGGAAGCGCCATACATTTTTCCTTCCTTTCTTGTACAAATTAAGTTCCAGCGACCAAATAGTTGCTAAGCAAAGAGTTCTCAATAGGATTCTAGCTCAGCTGGTGCAGAAGTAATAACAGAATCACACAATCACCGGTTTTCAACCTTGATGAAGTTATGGGTCTAACACTGAACATCACTAGATGGTGAAACTTTTAGGTGAAAGGCAAATGGGGAACTTTCTAATCAATGAATCAAGCTGATAACACATGAATACACTAAAAGCAAGATTCCTTGGCGTTATGTGCCTCTTGATGTGTTGCAAGAGGAACTATACAGCCCCTCCTGTGAAATATTCTTGACAATAGCATAAATATAATCAATCCTCTGGATCTGACTGCCAGTTTATGTGGAATAAACTATCACAAGTTAGCAAACTGGAACAAATGAAAAACTATCACAAGGAAGCAATCAGCTCAATTCAGAAGGTGAGACCGATTACAGGAAAACTAACTCAGTTTTCCAAAAAAAATTAATGGCTTGTAAAAGGAAGCAAAGTATGGTGGATTATAAGCAACTCCAATGTTGAACCCTTTTTTGATTTGAACTTTTTTGTTGCTGTTGTTTTTTGTAGAGATGGGGTCTTGCTGTGCTGCCCAGGCTGTTCTTATACTCCTGGCCTCAAGTGATCCTCTTACCTCAGCTTCTCAGGGTGTTGGGATTACAAGTGAGTGCACCCAGCAGCTTCAATGAATCCTAAAACAAACAAACCATATATGAAAAGAAATTTCTAAGACAATGTCTTAGAGCCTTTGAATATGTACTGGATACTAGCAGATATTAAAAATTTAACGTTAATGTATCACATGGGATTAAATATATATATATATTTTTTTTTTTTTTGAGACAGAGCCTCAAGCTGTCACCCTGGATAGAGTGCTGTGGCATCACAGCTCACAGCAATCTCCAATTCCTGGGCTCAAGCGAGTCTCTTGCCTCCGCCTCCTAAGTAGCTGGGACTACAGGCACCCACCAAAACGCCCGGCCATTTTTTGGTTGCAGCCATCATTGTTGTTTGGCCGGCAGGGCTGGATTCGAACCCGCCAGCTCAGGTGTATGTGGCTGGTGCCTTAGCCCGTTGAGCCACAGGCGCCGAGCCAGGGATTATATATATTTTTAAAATCCTAATCTGTTAGAGATGCATGTTGAAATATATTCAGATGAAATGATATGATGCCTGGAATACTAAAAATGCTCTAACCCTCACCTCTACCTGCCCTCAAATGGATATGAAATAGCTAACCCAAGACTGGCGTAATGGCGATAACTTTGAAAGGTGACTGGTGGGTACAATGGAGTTCATTATGCTGCACTTTTATGCATGTACAACATTTTCCCAAATTTAAAGTTTTAAAATGTATAACCTGGATGGAATTGAAACACATTCTTCTTAGTGAAGTATCACAAGAATGGAAAAGCAAGTATCCAATGCACTCAGTACTAATATGAAGCAGTAGGCGATCTAATACACGCCCACGTGAGAGAAAAACTCAATTCAAGATGGGGAGGAGGAAAACAGGGGAGAGAGGGGAAGAAGGAGGGGAATGAGTGTTCTCCCATTTAATGGGCATAATATAAGGGTGTATGGCACATTTTCTGGGTGTGGGACACAACTTACTACTGGGACTCCACCTAACACATGCAAACATTGTAACCTAATTGTTTGTACCCTCACATTAACCTGAAATTTTAAAAAAGGAAAAAAAACTTAATATTAGGAAAACTGAAATTGAGTAGCAGAGCAGACTCAGCCTAGGTGACTGGGGGCGCCAGCACAGCCTCTGTTTAGAGAGGATTCCAAATGAGCAGTGAAGAACCCCCTTCCCAGAAAGGTCCCAGGAGAGAAACGGACTGACAAGAGGAGTTCATTCTAAGGTAGGAGACAGATGGGCAAGCTTTGGGGAGCATGTGCGCAGACCTGAACTCTAAGAACAAAACTGGCTTAGGGGAGCCTGGAGAAAAAGGAGAACGGCGGCAGGAATCTGCATGCCGGGTGCCATCCCTGTGATGTGACTCACAGCAAAGGCACAGGAGAGGCAAGAGCAGGCCCCTCGCATCCTGCACCTGCGGCAAGTACAGCCACCCAGCGCCGCCCAGCGGAGATCAACTCGCTTCTCCTCTAAATGAACAGCGCGCTGGAGCAGACCAAAGACAAACGCCAACAAGCCCAAATCCAGGGCCCAGAAGTAGGCATCTCAGAGGTGACCAACCCATACACCTCCGTCCAGGCTTCTCCGGCCGTGCCCCCGTGAGAAAGCTGTTCTGGGGCGGCTCCGTCCTCGTTTGCACACCAAGACTCAGACTTCGTCCTGTTCAATGCAAAACTCCCCAGCTAAACCCTGTGTTTCGGCTTTTTCCTACTCCCCTTCCCCTTGCTTCAGAGGCCTGATGCCAGCAGACTATGCCAAAGAAGCGGCCGCCTCTGAAAAGTCCCCTCGCGAGAACATGCAGACGCTGGAGAAATAATTCTGTCTGAAGAAAACAGAGGGAGAAATAGAAGGCTTAATTCTGTGGCACGCCGTGTCTTCAGACAGCTTGGAGGAATGAAAACCTGGAGATTTTAAATCACAAATATGGGCTCGGCACCTGTAGCTCAATGGGCTAAGGCGCCAGCCACGTACACCTGAGCTGGCAGGTTCGAATCCAGCCCGGGCCCGCCAAACAACAATGACGGCTGCAACCAAAAAATGGCCGGGGGTTGTGGCGGGCGCCTGTAGTCCCAGCTACTTGGGAGGCAGAGGCAGGAAACTCACCTGAGCCCAGGAATTGGAGGTTGCTGTGAGCTGCGATGCCACGCACTCTGTCCAGGGTGACAGCTTGAGGCTCTGTCTCAAAATAAATAAATAAATAAGTAAATCACAGATATGTAAGATTCCAGTGAAATGTGAACATGGAATATATGTTGCTCTTAATTAAGCTTGAGCATAGTGACTCAGAAACACTGGACACCAGTTTTGCCTGCGGGACCGTGGACTTGAGGGATTGTTGTTGTACAATATAACTTCATAATGGCTATTGACTTTCTGGGTCAAAACTCAAATGAGGTGAATTTTGCCTTCAAAGGGTTTCTTTGCCAAGAATCAACTGTTAACAGTCGAGAGAATCGGAATCACAGATATCAGTACAAGTAGCGCATATCATTGACCATTTAGTGTGGGGCCTTATGTTATCTTAAGACCTTAAACCAATGTGGTGCTCACCAATGGTTTGTCTTTTGAATGGCTTAAAAAAGTGTGGATGATCTTACTGAGGACTGTACCGATACGAAGGTGTGGTATTAAACTCCAGGTTAAAACTGTTTGAAGCATTAGAAACATTCATTTCTCTTTTTAAATTTTTATTTATTTATGTATTTATTTTGAGACAGAGTCTGACTCTGTTGCCCAGGCTAGTGTACTGTGGCATCAGCCTAGCTCACAGCAACCTCAAACTCCTGGGTTCAAGCCATCCTCCTGCCCAGCCTCCTAAATAGCTAGGACTACAGGGGCCCACCACAAAGCCTGACTCGTTTTTCTATTTCTATTAGAGACAGGGTCTCATTTTGTCTTAGGCTGGTCTCAATGTCCTGAGCCCAAGGGATCTTCCTGCCTTCACCTCCCAGAGTGCGAGGATTACAGCCATGAGCCGCCGCGCCTAATCACTCTTCCCATCTTTTGCAGGCCCACGTGGAGCCAACCAAGAATCAAGCAATCCATCTAGTGATATTCCGTGGCTATAGAATGCAGCCTAGGAAAGCTCCTAAACCAAATCTCACCGCTGCTGCGCCGCTGCCGGCTACCTCTCTACTGCCTCCTCGAAAGGCTCAGAGATGTCCTCTAGAAGACGTGCGCCCCGAGGATCGAGGATGTTGCATGGAATGACCTTCAGGCCCTCTTCTCACCCGCCTCTGCACTGCAGCATTCGCTTGCCAAAGCTGCTCCACTTCATCCTGTTGTAAGGACCTGCAAAACCAGGGCACACACAGCAGGCAGAGAGTATGAGCACAGCTTGCTTACACGGCACAAGAGAGTGTGTATGTGCGTCTGTACCCTTACAGGTATCTTTAATTTGCTTCTGACTTCATCCCAGCCTCTATTTCCAGTATGAACCAGAGCCTCCTCCTAATACTTGCTTTCACCTCTAAACATCAGAGCTCTCTGTCTGGCCCTGGAAGGGAGAGCCCTCTTCACAGCCACTGAACTCTGGCTGGAACAGCTTCTCAATACCAAGACCACCACATTTCTCTTTGCTTGCTAGACCAAGGTCAAAGAGGAACCTTTGGTCCACGTTTATGTCATCTTTTGCTCCTCCTTTGAACCTAATTTTCCCTGAAATAGCTTTTACCTACCCTTTCTTCCTCGAATTACTACTTCATCTGGAGTAGTGACTGATTCCTTCATCCTGGTTCCCATACCTCTCTCTCGGGACACCACTTCTCCAAGCTATTTCAGAGGACAAACTAAGTACAAATGTTAACAAGTCTAAAATCCATTTCACTAATATTAGTAGACCTAAAACCCATCTTCACTACCATGGTCTCAATAAGATCAGAGACCGTGTCAATCCATTTGGGAGAGGGAATATCATTAACATGATGTTAATTTCAGGAGCAATTATAATGTGCTAAACTCTCTATAGGCCTTTTTCCTCCTTGGATATCATTTCATTTGTACAATACTGCAAGGATACAGCTGTTGGATACCGATGCTTACAGAAGATAACAATTGCTCAAAGTCACAGCTAATAAGCAGACAACCAAGGATTCAAACCCAGGTCCACTTGACTCTGTTTTCGTCAAATTCATCTGGTTGCTAGAGAGAATGGCATAAGTGAAAGAGATGCTAACTGCAACGTACAAAGTGAGAGAGCAAGAATGGAGACTAGCTGGGAGCACCAAGAACAGAAGCCGTTGACCGGGCAGGACATCTGGCAGACTAGAACTAGGAACTTCGCTGACAGTTAAATACCCACAGATCTTCATCTTCCTGCTCAGTTCTAGAGGCCAGAGGGAGCCACAACCTCACTTTCTCAGCTGACCTTCTGCTTTGTTTGGGACTCGGCTCCCTGGTCAAAGAAGCCTCTCCTTCTACTTGGCCACTCCATAGTAGCCCCTTCTTCCCCCTACACGCACACACACACACACATAGCCTTCAGTCACTCTTTCAGCTCATTATCCTGCACAGACAATCCCTGAATTACAAACATCCTACTTCCATACAACTCACACTTATGAACAAAGGCTATTGCAGTAAGTGTCCAAACATCTCACTGATATACAATTCACAAACGGAGGCTGTTAGGTAAATGTACCTGTTCCAACTTCCATACAAATGGAACTTAAGAAAAAACCTATAGACCCTATCTCATTCATAACCCAGGGACTGTCTGTATTTAATTTCCTTATATCTCTTTTTTTTTTTTTTCTTGAGACAGAGTCTCACTATGTTGCCCTGGGTAGAGTGCCATGGCATCGCAACTCACAGCACCTCAAACTCTTGGCCTTAAGTGATTCTCTTGCCTCAGCCTCCCAAGTACCTGGGACTACAGGTGCCTGCCACAATTCCCAGCTATGTTGCTGTTGTTGTTGTTGTCATTGTTGTTTGGCAGGTCTGGGATGAGGTCAAACCCACCAGCTCCAGTGTATGTGGCTGGCTCCCTAGCCACTGAGCTACAGGCACCAAGCCTTCCTTATACCTCTTAGAACTACCTGACCCATTTTATTTCTCTGTCTCCCCCACTGGAACATAAACCAAATTAGTGAGTCTGGCGTGTTCTTCCCTGGCCTCAGGACCAAGAACTAGGGGCTCCAGCACCTCACAGCTGTCAATAAAAACCAGATGAACGAACGAACAGCCAGCCAGACATGGGGCCTGTAGGTAGAGGTTTCTCTTCTTTACAAGTCCACACTGATGGACAGGGGTCCCATGACTTGAGGAGTTAATCCAAGGGTTGTCTAATGGTTTCAAACTGTTTTCATATGACCTCACAACAACGCTGTATGGTCAGTATTTTTCTTAGTTCTATTTTATAGATGAACAAACTGAGATTCAGAAAAGTTAATTGACTTGTCCAAGGTCACTCAACAGGTGGCTGAATCCAGGACTGGAACCTGTCTGCCAGACCCCACGGCCCTTCAACTTTGTATTGCCCCACCCTTCCTACCACCAGGGCAAGTAGGATGAAAGAGGCTTGGTTCCCAAACTCGATAGTGACAACGTGGAATAATACAGAACAAAGTATTATTTCATTTCCCTGGGCGAGATCATGATGGCTCTGGTTATTTCAGAAGCAGCACAGTAAAAGAAAAGTTTAGGTCAATGTGAGAATAATGGATTCACATCAAGGACATGAGGTGTGACTTTCTCAGACCTCTTCAGGGTGGCTGTGTGGATGACAACCATGACCTCCCACCCAAGTTCTCAGAATGCTCCTCCACTGCTGACACATACCCACACAGCAAATCCTACCTGCGTTACCTTGCCAGATAACGCAGGTAGGATTTGTGAGAGCACTTCAGGTGCATGTGAGTTCTGAAAATGTTCATTTTCTTCAGTTCCAATTATCACTTGCTACTTGCTTACTATGTACTACTTCTATGAAATGAACTGTGTCCCCCAAAATTCATGTAGTGAAGGCCTAACGCCCACTGTGTCTTTATTTGGAGATAAGGCATTTAAGGAGGTAATTGAGGTTAGATAAAGTCATAAGGGTGTAGATGGCTTTATATTGAGAGAAGGAAAGAGTGAGCTCTTCCACAAGTGACACAGATAGAAGGTGGCTGTCTGCAAGCCAGGAAGAGGCCTCATCAGGAACCAAATCTGCCAGCACATTGATCTTGGATTTCCCATCCTCCAAGACTGTGAGAAAATAAATTGCTGTCATCTAAGTCACCCAGTCTATGGCATTTTATCATGATGACCCCAGCAAATCAAGTCAACTCTAATCTGGGTTACTATGCTATTTGTTATGTTCCTAAAGTGCTTTAACTTCACAACCTGGGAAACTCCACAGCCCTGAGAGAAAAGCTTTTCTGCACCTGCTATTAATCCAGAGCCACCTCATGCTGCACAGCTGGGGACAGCCTGGTCCATAACACCCGAGTTGCCGCCTTTGCTTTGTCCTGTCTCTCCTCCCATCTCCATCCTCTGAGCTCTTACGTTGTCCGGAACCCACCCAGCTATTTATTAGTATGTATATCCACACCTGTGACACTTCCACCTACAATCTGGTCAACTGCATTCATCCCAGTCCTCTTTACGGGACCCTGCTCCACCTAGAGTCCCCGTTCTTAGGGCCAGTAGACCTGTAGAGCCATTAACAGGATGGGCTGCGGGGTGCGACTGCCTGGTTAGGATCCCAGCTGTGTCCCTCCCTCGGTTACTATCACCAGGTCTCTGTTGCCCTCTCTGTGAAACAGAGATGGGTAACAGCGCTCGCTCATGCTGTTGTACAGACCTCTAGACAAGATGATTTATTCAAAGTCTTGGCATGTCTGTGCCAAGCTGAAGGCACACGTTACCTACCTGTTTTCATTAACTCCCACCCGCCGCTCTGGTTCAACTGAAGGTGCCCCTTCCTAGACGGACCTCCCATAGGTCTCTCCTCTGTCAATCAAATCTTGGCCCCACCCCTCGTTCCTCGCCGTTTGCCGGCTCCGGTCTTGCCCCGCCCCTCCCCCTAGGGCTCATTCTGGGCTGCACAGCTCGGCGCCCACCCAGGTGCGACTGCGCGATGCAACAGAGCTTCCGAAGCTCTTCAGGCATCTACCCAATTGCTTGACTTAGTCACTTTGGACGTCGTTAATCTAAGACCACCTGTCTTCTGGTCTTGGCTCTTGCCAGGCCTTAGTATGCCTGGACCTCAGTAAATTTTACCACCAAAACCTCTTCCGCGAGCAGCGATGGTGTAGGTGAAAGCACTGAAGATGATGAGCTTCAGATTATGGATTTGTCTTTATGCTGTGCCAAGTATGACCTTACAGAGGGCCGAGAAAATAAAACACCAGCCTTGTCCTAGAAAGCTGAAAGGAGGACAAAACACATCACCTCCACCTGCCTGGCTTTGGTTTGGGCTAGGTGGCTCTGAGAACTTTTTTAAAGTATGACTCTTTGAGGTGCTAAGTACTCCCCCTGGACTGACTTTAGTCCTTGGTGTAATCCCTCAGCAGGGTCAGGGAATGGTAGGGCGAGTCGCTGGGACTTGAAGGAAAGGTTTCGCAGGAGAGGAGCCAGTGTTATGAACTATCTGAAAGTGTGGGGGTGGAAATTTACAAAACGTGATTCCAGGATAACTGAGGCAGGTTGGAAGGGGCAAGGAACTGATACTGATACTATTCAGGGTGTTGGAATGTGACCCAGCAAAATCATTAAAAAGTATTTAAAGTCTTACTGTAACTTTAAAATTCATATAAATATTGCATCCTACCCTTTAACATCTATGCTTGTTTCTGCATAAAAATAATGTTTTTAAGGAATTATTGTCTGGTAAATTGACAGTCCAGAATAGAACTTTTCTTGGGCATAAGGGGAGGGGGTGGACCTGGGATTTTTGTTATCCTTTAATAAATGTTCCTCAAAATCCTTTAGAGAAACCCCAGTTGAAATCATGAGTACATGGTTGTATGAATCTCCCAGTGCTAAAATACCTCGTTCTTAGGATATAGTGTCCCACAGAGAGGAGAGTTAAATTTAATGTCATTCAAAACACCTTCAGAGAAATATCCAGAATAATATTTGGCAAAATATCTGAGCACCAAGGCTCAGCCAAATTGACACATAAAATTGACCATCATACTATGCTGAATGAAAGAAGCCAGTCACTGGACAAACACTGGATGATTCCACCTATAGGAGGTGTCCAGAGTAGTGAAATTCATAGAAATAGAAAGTAGAAGGTGATCACCAAGGGCAAGGAGAGGGGGAAGTAGGGAGCTGTTTAATGGATATTAAGAGTTTCAATTCTACAAGAGGAAAAGACTTCTGAAGATTTGCTGCACAAAAATATGAGTGTACTTAATATGACTGAATTGTACACTCTTAAAAGAGTTAAGATGGTAAACATTGTTGTGTATATTTTACCAAATTTTTTAAACCACTAGATCACTAGGGAGCAAATTATTTTTTTAAAATGGGGGAGAAAGAAAGAAGGAATACCTTTAAGAAATGCCCATATTTGGAGGTGGGGAGAGAAAGATGACAGAATGACTCATCACAGAGCCAAAGGAAAAAATGATCAACAATGTCAAATACAGCAAGGTCAAGGAGAACAATAATTAGGGGAAAAATCCCCTGGGCGTGCTCATTTAAAGGATAACTGCACGGAGAGAGTGGCAGCATACTATACTAGTTTGAACAAAATCCCTTTGCAGGGTGAAAGACAGTCTAAGAAGTGATGAAAAGGCTGGGAACTCTGGAAGGGAGGAGAGAAAGAGGAGAGGGATATGCACCTAGGAGAGACAGAGGAGCCTGAGCAAAGGAAGCCTCTGGAGATGAGGGCAAAAATACCAAAGGAAAGGACATAACCCCTCTCTGGGATGTCTTCTTCTGTTGTGTAGCCTGACTTGGCCAGGATCCCAAAAGCCAGGAGACTGGGGGCCCCACAAAACCTGGGACAAGGCTGGGGCTTCTGTGCCATGAATGTGTAGTCAGGGAGCAAGAACTTGAGATCAGGAAAGGGTTAGAGACATCCTTGAGAAGTCCAAGCTTGAAGAATGTTGCAGTGGACCTCAGAAAGGCAAAGGAAGAGGGTACTTCCTTCTCAGGATCCAAGGTCAGTGTTTAGCTCCAGCCATCATGTTCACATGCTAGTTACCCAGAAGACAGGACAAAAATGAATAAGCTCTGTCCTTTCAGAATACTTCTTGGAAGGCATACATGCCACATAAACTTATCCTGCATGGAGAGAACTTGGTTGCATGGCCACATGTAGCCGCAAGAAAGGATAGGAAAAAGTATTCTCTATTCTTGGCACCCCGATTGTGGTTTAAGAAAACGAAAAGGTTGAGCATGGTTGCTCACATCTGTAATCCTAGCACTCTGGGAGGCTCAGGCAGGTGGATTGCTTGAGCTCAGAAGTTGAAGACCCTCCAGAGCAAGAGTAGGACCTCATATTTACCAAAAATAGAAAAACTAGTCAGGCATTGTGGCACACACCTGCGCTTCCACCTACTAAGGAGACTGAGGCAAAATGATTGCTCAAACCCCAGAGTTTGAGGTTCCGGTGAACTATGACACCATGACACTCTACCCAGGATGGCAGAGGAAGACTCTGTCTCAAAAAAAAAAAAAAAAGTTTTCATAATATGATTTTGCTATGAAAGGTGTAGGTCAGGAGACTATTTGCTCTTTCTCTGGGTTAACTGTCTTCCCCAGTTAAGAGTCATTGATGCTTTTCAATGTCAGTAAGAGTTTACGTACTTATCGTAGTAAAAACCCACTTGTTTAAAAAAAAAAAAGAAAGAAAGAAAAATATTGGTGAATAATAACAAAAGTAAGTGTTATTCTTTGTTTGTTTGTTAAAGACAAGATCCTACTCTGTTGACCAAGCTGGAGTACTTTGGTGTAATTGTAGCTCAGGACAACCTTGAATTCCTGGGTCCAAATGATTCTCCCACTTCAGCTTTCCAAGGACCTGGAAACACAAGCACAAGCCACCATACCTGGCTAATTTTGTTTCATAGAGATGGGGTCTTGCTGTATTGCTCCAGCTGGTCTTGAACTTCTGGCCTTCAAGCCAACCTCCTGTCTCAGCCTCCCAAAGCACTAGGATTACAGGTGTGTGCCACCATGCCTGGCATAAATACCATGTTTAGATGAGAAATCAGGCACCCAGAAACTAAGTACAAAGTTAGCTCAAAAGAACTAATCAGAAATAACTGTGCTCCAGCCCAGCCAAGCCCACAGCTGAAGTCACTGCAGTATCTCTTAGTCATTCTCTTTAGACCCCTAAAGATAGGAAGTCATCTTAGGAAGGCACGATGCTGGGGAAACTGAGACCACAGCTTCCTTTCTGCAGTTCACGGACAGTTCAACCATCCGCATCTAACTGAAGACCACACCTGTTACTTCAACCTCACGTCCAACCCCTCCTTTCCATTCCCACCGCTGTCACCCTAGTTCAGGCCACCATCCTCTCTCCCTCCACCTGGTCCAGGCACACCTTACCTGGCCACCAGCGTCCAGCCTGCCCTTCCTAATCCCTTACCACATCCATCTTCCACATAGAACAGAGAACTTGCAAAAGTCAAATCTCATTGAATTATTCTCCTACTAATCATTATAAACTCTGACGGCTCCGCATTTCCTTCCTGGCTCTAGTCCAGACCCCCGGAATGGCTGTAGAGGACCGCCCCAACTTCCTGAGACCCTGCTGCCCCTCCCCAGCACCCCATGCTCAAGCCTGAGCACCCTGTGCAGTGTCACAGTGAGCCTGGTGCCCCTTCTGGGGCGCCCTGCCAGGGCTCTTACAACAAGAGTAGCTTATCAGACAAGACTCAGCTCACGCAACTCCTCCTTATGGGGCTTTTGTTGCCGCCCCTCCTTTCCCCACCCCTCCTCGGGACACCATACACCCTGGAGGGTGGTCTGCCTTTGCACCTTACGCCACCCTTTGGTACTTTACCTGCTTTCGTGGCCATCTCCCCTTTTTAAACCAGGGCCTCCTCCAGAGCGGGACCCATATCTCAGTCAGCTTTGCACCCGCTGCGCAGGGCACAGAGCTCCGCTCTTGATGAGCAAAGTGCCTGTGGTCCTCGACAGCTCCGAAGCCACCTGTGCAAAAGGGAAATGATCTGCTGCCCTCTCCTGGCAATGTGAAGCATCGTCGGACTCTTTCCCAGCGGAGCAAGCGAAGGCAGCAGAGGGAAACAGGAGCTGTTGGAGGAGGGGGAAGGCTGACTCCTGTTTAAGGAGACAAATTGGATGGAGAGGTTGGTCAGACACTGTGTCAGCTCCCGCACCATTCCCAGGCCCCCGGGCACAGAAGCCAGGTCAGTACTTCACCAGGAGGGCACAGCCTTAGAGTGCCTCTGTCTGCCCCACTAACTCTAAGCGCTTTGGATTACATCTTCTTTCCCAATATACCCTGTTGTCACTGTTTTTATTAATACCACTGCTGCTTTTATTTATGTAAGTAGACATCACTAATTCTTTCCTCTATCTTGTAAAGCATCTGTTTCGATCTTGTGAGTAAAACGGCTTTGAATTGAACCACGAGCTCCTCCTGATTTTAACTCAGGCTTCCTATTGGCAGAAAGTTTCTCTGATGTTCTGGGTCACTGAGCTTTCTGCCAAAGTAGAAATACAGTTGTCCCACAGTATAGGTTGGGGATTGGTTCTTGGAAACTCTCCTGAGAATACCAAAGACTATGAATGACAAATCCATGATATAAAATGCTGTAGTGTTTGGATACAGCCTATGCACACCTTCCTGTATAAAGTCATCTCCAGATGACTTATAATGCCTGATACAATGTTATGCCTATGTAAATAGTTGTTATGATGTATTATTTAGGGAATAACCACAAGAAAAATGTGTGGGCTTGGCGCCTGTGGCTCAATGGGCTAAGGCGCCAGCCACGTACACCTGAGCTGGTGGGTTCGAATCCAGCCCGGGCGGCCAAACAACAATGAAGGCTGCAAACAAAAAAAGGCCGGGCGTTGTGGCGAGTGCCTGTAGTCCCAGCTACTCGGGAGGCAGAGTCAGGAGACTCGATTGAGCCCAGGAATTGGAGGTTGCTGTGAGCTGTGATGCCACAGTACTCTCTCCAGGGTAACAGCTTGAGGCTCTGTCTCAAAAAAAGAAAAAAAGAAAAATGTGTGTACATGTTTAGTATGATGCAATTTTTAAAAATATTTTTGATCTGTAATTGGTTGAACCCGCAGATGCAGAACTCACGGGTATGAGGGGCGCCTGGACCACATAGGCTTGCTCCAACCCCACTCCGGCCCCCTCCTGGCCAAAAGAAGCTTTACCTCAGCTCTTCTTGGGGTGCAGGTCTAATTCTCTAGCTTGACATCTGCAAAGTTGTCTGACCCCAAGTGAATACCGGGAGGGAGCTTGGGCCTACAGGTAGAGTGTGTGTGTGAGGTGAACAGAAATAGTTAAAGACTTGGAGCAGTTAGGGCAGTGAAGAAGGGTTACCTGTTATTCACCTTTGAATCCTTAATCTCTAGCATACAGGGTCTATTGAACAAACATCAGCTGCCTATTGAACAAATGAAAGGAAAGTACACAAAAGAAGCAAACAAATTAGAGCCACCAGATAAGTTGGGCCCTGTATTTAGAACCTCCCCACCAGACAGGAGAGGCCATTTCCAATTAACAAATGATCTCTCCAGAGCTTTTGAAGAAGCCCTTCCCATTTCTTAGTTTGAGTCCATTCATTTTTTTCCAGAACAGTTTACTGGATAAGAATAAGAAGGGCACCATAAACACTGTTGTCCTATCAAACAATACCTGTCCTCCAGGGGTTTAATACCTATCTGTTGACACATGGCACAAATGAAGAAAAATTGCTCCCTGTCCTCCAGAAGCCTGTAATCTCACTGGAAGGCAAAGCATCCATCTCACACTTGCTTCTCCAGATCCACTAAAGAACCGCATAAGACCCTGTGCAATTGTTTGCTGACTTGGCAATCACTTAATACTGAAAATGCCTAGCACCAAAAATCAGTGTTTCTAGTTAGGTAGAACTATCAAGGAAGGCTTCCTGAAGGAGGCTGAGTTTGATCTGCCCTGACCTAGGAAGCAGTGGGCAAGAGAATGGAAAATTCATTCTCCCATTGTCTGGAGACATCCTGGGTGCAAAGTCTCAGACATGAGGTGAGGAGACAGGGGTGTGACGCCATCAGCCACCCAGCCCACATTCTCACCATTGAGACCTGTGCCACCAGGGCAGGAGCAGCAAAAAAAAAAAAAACTGCATAACTTTCCAGCTCCCTAGATTCCCCGCCCCCACAACACTCCATGCAGGATGCAGGATACTGCAGTGAAGTGCTGGCAGACAAGGGTGAGGTGCTGACCAGGATGCCAGATGTCATCTCCGAATGTCATCAGTGAGGCCAGCACCATGAGAAACTGACCCAAGGCATGGACTTCACATCCCTCTCCTACCTGACCTATTTCCCTCCTAGGGAAACCCCAGGCCCAAGAGCATTCTTTTAGGTTATGAGCCGCTATCAGCAACAGGCGGAAGGAATGAGATCCTTCCAAAACGGTGAAGTGCCATCTCCCACTTGGAGGAGAAGACCCAGGGAGGACCTTCCTGCTGATGCCTCTGCCGGGCCTGAGCAAAAAACAAAACCAGATCCTACATTCTTGAATCTGTCCCATCAAGTCCTGCGCTGGATATGAAGTCCCACGAAGGCAGAGACTGTGCCTGCCATGTTCGCTGCTCTCTCCCTGACGCTTAGACAGGGCCCAGCACGTGGTAGACCTTTAAGGATATATTAGATTCATGAACTAATTAATTCCAGTGTCATCCTTGTGAGTCTCGGGAAGCTTCCCATTCTGACCCGCAGCCCCTGAGTGTCCACTCATTCTCCGGGCTCTGTCACTTGTGTGTCCACTCCCGACCTCCTATACGCCTTCCCCCCACCTGCAGACCCTCCCAGATCTCCCCAGGCACCCCCCCCCGAGTCCTCCACCCCTGGCACTAGCCTGAGCTCGCTCTTCCTATTTGCCACTGAAACTCTTGGAAGGCGAGTTCCCTCTCTTCCCCACTCCAGGAACAAAAGCCAGACTACTGAGGCCAGCCTGCGTCCTGACTCCTGTGCACTGGCCCCTGTGGCCTTCCACCTCACTTGAGGCTCTCAGGCCAGCCAGTGACGCCCTGCTCGTCACTCAGTCCCGTGCCCATCGTCAGGCTCCTGCCCCCTCCTTTCTACAGCTCTTGATGTTTTCTCCAACCGCACCTCTCACCTTTCCCCGCCAGTCCCCCTAGGTTTCCTTCTCCCTCCAGCTCCTCAGTCCTATTTTATGACCACAGAATCCCTATGCAGGCTAGTCACAAGTCACATGTGTGCCACCTTCCCGTGTCCACACACACTGTCATTTCCTACACACACTCTGGACGTCGTCAGTGACTTCCACACTGGCAGTCACTAGAGCAGCCCCTGAGAGGTGATAATTAACAGCTAATTATCTGTGCCTCTCTGAGACTCTGCACATCTTCCCCAGCTGGCACCCTGTCACCCTGCTTGCCTTCTCTTGGAGACCCATGTCCTCTACTCTACCTTCTCTCCACTATGACCGACTGAGCAGCAGACATTATTCAAGGCCCGCATCTGCCTCTTCCCTGCTGGGCGACCTTGGACACGTGTAACTTTTCTCTCAGTTTTCCTATCTGTTAAATGAGGCTCACCTTGCTGACTCTGTAGCTTGCCGTGAAGATCAAATCAGCTCCCCTGGCACCTGGCACAGAGCAAGTGCTCAAGAAGTGGCATGTGTGGCGCCTGTGGCTCAATGAGTAGGGCGCCAGCCCCATATACAAGGGTGGAGGGTTTGAACTCGCCCCGGCCAAACTGGAACAAAAAAATAGCTGGGCGTTGTGGCAGGCGCCTGTAGTCCCAGCTGCACGGGAGGCTGAGGCATGAGAATCACGTAAGCTCAAGAGCTAGAGGTTGCTGTGAGCTGTGACGCCACAGCACTCTACTGAGAGTGACAAAGTGAAACTCCATCTCTTAAAAAAAAACCAAAACCAGCTACTCAATGATGACAGTGATGATTATGCGAGTGACTCTCAAATCTCATCCAACCTGGATTCTGAACGTGCATTTCCAAAGCCCATGCATCCCTGTCTGCCTCTACACAGCCGTTGGCTCTCCCCACCTCACCCACACCAGTTCCCATGACTTCCTTACCTGCCTCTCAGCTCTCAGCTCACATACCACCGCTTTTGTCCCCGGGTCCTCCTGTGCTCCATCCTCTGTGTTTCTCAGCCTCCTAGAACCTCCAGTACCTTTGCAGTCATCCTTATCCTTACCATATCAGAATGTCACCACCCGGGGCTCTCCTTGTCGACCCATGTGGGCCACCTGGCAGGCTCCTCACTGCCTCCCGAATCACTCTCACTCTTACCTTCAACTGGCCCCATAGCACTGGAACCAGGCTCTCAGGGAGCAGGTGTGACACAGGCATTCCTTTGCTTGAGAACCACTGCCCCAAAGAAGCATAGAAGTCATTCCTCCTGACTTTGTGAGGCTAGCAGTCTGGCCCAGGCCTGCCTCTCCCAGGTCACACCTGGACCCTCTATAACCCAGCCACAGCCACTTTCCTAAAGGGCCCCCCAAAAGGACCTGCGTGCTTCCTCCCTGCCCCCATAAGATCCCTGAGAGGGCAGAGGGAGCCAGGGAAGATGGAGCTGACAGGAGGACCTCCTCCCTGGGGAGGGGCCAGCTGAGACAACAGGGAAGTTCAAAGGAGGCCTTGCTCATTCATTTGGTGTCTGGCCATTTATTTGCATGTCAGAGCATCACTCGAGTCAGAAGTTCAAGGCTGCAGTGAGCTATGATCATAGCTCATGCACTCCACCCTGGGCGACAAAGCAAGATGCGGTATTTAAAAAGAAAAAAAGAAAGAAAAAGAAAAGAGTACTTTACCCATAAAATATGTTAAGTAAAATTTGTACTGCAGGAAAATGATTATAATGAAAATCCAGATGTGGGAAGGGTAAGACGGTTTATCTGTAGAAAATTTAATTTGCCAGATGGGTGGAACCCACAAGGCTGATGAAGCATCTGGGAAGCAGCAAAGGAAGGAGTCAACACTGCCACTAGGTTCTTAGAGCAGTGGAAGGAAGGTGTTTGTCACAGTACCCTGGAGACAGCGGGACACCAGGAAATGGTGCTGTGACCCCAGAATAGAAGTAACCATCATCTCTAGAACCACAGTGAGGCAGGGCAGCTGGGTGAGATAAAGACCTAGATCTTTCCCTCCTCCTGATTTTTTACCTCCTACAGATGGCTCCCACTGGCAAAAAATAAATAAATAAGGAGGCAAGGAAACGTCAGTGCTGCAGTGTGTAGAGATCAGCCTCCTAACACACAAAGCAGAGCAGTAAAAGATGGAGCGTGCACCATGATGGCAGGGAACCAGTGGAGAATACCAGCACAGTCTCGTTCCTGTACACGCTCGCCTCACAACGCAGCTGCTCAAACACCACTTTATACCATAACAGCTCCTGAAAAGTTATGCCACTTTTTGGATGACTCCTTTTTGGGGTCTTTTTTCAATTTTTCATTTGATTACTTTTCTACCCCAAAACATCATAAATTAACATACTATAAGAAGGAATATTTTAGGCCAGGCACAGTGGCTCACACCTGTAATCCTAGCACTCTGGAAAGCTAAGGCAGGTGGTTTGCTTGAGCTCAGGACTTGGAGCAAGAGCGAGACCTGGTCTTTAAAAAATAGCCAAGCATTGTGGTGAGCGCCTGAGCAAGAGTGAGACCTGGTCTTTAAAAAATAGCTAGGCATTGTGGTGGGTGTCTGTAGCCCCAGCTACTGGGGAGGCTGAAGCAAGATCACTTTAGCCCAAGAGTTTGAGGTTGCTGTGAGCTATGATGCCGTGGTACTCTACCCAGAACGATAAAGTGAGATTCTGTCTCCATAAAAATAAATAAATAAATAATGTTTTGACATAAGAATTTTAAATAAAGATCCACTCATTAAGTTGCCCAACAATTTTCTAGTTAAAGAACAATGTACAGAGAAAATTTTAATTCTGCACCATATTTGGATGAGCCCAATTTTTCTTTTCTTTCTTTTCTTTTTTCTTTCTTTCTTTCTTTTTTTTTTCCCAACAGAGTCCCACTCTCTCACCCTGGGTAGGGTACCATGGCTTTATAGCTCACAGCAACCTCTGACTCATGGGTTCAAGCAATCTTCCTGCCTCAGCCTCCCAAGTAACTGGGAATACCAGCACCCTCCACCATGCCTGGCTAGTTTTTCTATTTTCAGTAGAGACAGGGTCTCTCTCTTGCTCAGGCTGGTCTTGAACTCCTGAGCTCAGGCAATCTACCCACCTTGGCTTCCCAGAGTGCTAGGATTACAAGCGTGAGCCACCATTTAATTTTTCTTAGCATTTCTTTTTCTTAGCAAACTTTCTAATAATTTTTCTTAGCATTCAAAGCTGAGAGGACTAAGGAGGTATCATCTTCCACAGGTCTTCAGTCTGTTGAATGTGTATGTTATTTTCACATGTTTTAACACATTGTAACATTAAGCCTTTATTTTATCAAAATCTCAAGGAATAGAAAGCCCTCATGTAACATTGAAGGCCTGCCTGGAAGTTAATCAAGGTCAGTGTCACCTCTGCACCAGCCTCACCCACTATCAGGTCTTCTGATCCTTCTTTGGCTTACATTACATTTCATTGTATATGAAAACTGTATGTATTTATTATCAAACTCTGGTGTGTTGCTTATAAAAACTTGTTGCCATTATTTGACTAGCATATTTTTCTATTTGTGAAAAAATATGTGGGTATCTTGGGTTAGGATGAAATGTATCATAATTTTTATCATTAAAAGTAACAGGAACTTCTTCATTTAGCAACAAGGTTTTCAGGAACACACTAATTAGTGAGGACTAGGTGTCTTTTAATGCCTTAAGACAAACTCTTGTAAATCTTCGCATATAAAGTGTTTGCTAAAGAGTTTGCATATGTCATCATTAAGTGCTCAAAAATGTTTTTGGTTGGTTTGTCTTACTTTGGTCTATAAGAAAGCTCCCTGGTACTGGTAGAAACTGTCTTAATCCATCTTCACTTCCCAGAGACCAACACAGAGCCAGTAAACAGTAGGAATTTTATCCACTAAGTGAATGAACATACGATAGGGTTCGTGTTGCTCTTGTCTGCCAAGGACGCATCTCTAATTAAGTCCCACTTCCATGCAATGGACAGACACCTGTTGCTTTTTCTTGTTCTTTCTTTCTTTCTTTTTTTTTTTTCAGCAGAGTCTCACTCTGTTACCCTGGGTAGAGTGCTCTGGCGTCCTAGTTCACAGCAACCTCAAACTTTTGGGCTTAAGCCCCTTGCCTCACCCTCCTACAGACGCCTGCCACAACCCCTGGCTAGTGTTTCTGTTTTTAATAGAGGCATGGTCTTGCTTTTACACAGGCTGGTCTCGAACTCCTGAGCTCAGGCGATCCAGTCTGCGTCGGCCCAAAGTGCTAGAATTACGGGTGTGAGCCCCCGCGCCGACCTATCTATTGCTTTTATTTAGCACAGCGGTCTTAGCAGCCCAACCAATAGGTGAGGACATGGAGACGAGGCAGGTCGTCCGTCCACGCCCGGAAACCAGCAGATGGCGCGCGAGGCACCGGATAACTAACAGGCCTGCCAGTGTCTACCGGAGGTGAACAAACCACTGGAAAGGGTGGTTTTCACTCCTGCCCCTGCCCCTTCCTTTCTTCCTCCGTCCATTCCTCAGTACTGTCAGTCCGCGTAAATACGAGCAGGTCTCAGTAGGAATCTTGGAGTACAAATCCTTTTAACCTGACGGGGAAAGTTCTGCTATTTAAGTGGGGCAAGCCTCACCCCAACATCGGGACTGCTGAGCCTATGCCAAGGCTGCCCAAGGCTGGAGGGAGTTGGGGAGGCGAACTTGAGGGCTCCATCCACCAAGCGAGGCTCGAATCCACCTCTAGAAGGCGGCGGGGTGCATGCAGCCCTGGGGCCAGAGTGCTCCTTCTGACCGTTCTAAGGGCTCCCAGCCCCCATGGGTGGGCAGGTGGGATACAGGGTGGATTCTGGTGGGCAGGGAAAGAGAAAGCAGAGAGAAAGGCTGCAGCTGGGACCAGGGCTGTTTGGAGGGCAGGGCCAGCAGCTGGGTTATGAGGAAGCCCAGGGTAGCAACCACAGCCCAGCAGAGCAACTCCCAACACCTTGCATTCCCTCCTTTTCTCTCACTTCTGCCCAGACTTTGGCAGGCCCCTCACTCCCCAGACAGCCTAGACTGAGAGGACCCTTGCCCGGTGTGCCTGCTGAGGCCTGCCGTACCCAGAGGTGTGGGGAGCTGGGAAAGTGTGGCTGGGCACTGCCCGCAGCAGGGCCATGGTGCTCTCCACCTAACTCCTTCACCAGATCCTTCTCCTTCCCCGTCACCCCAGCCCTGCCCAGTTGTTCCCTGCTACATCCTATTATTCTAGGCTCCCTTCCCTCCCCTCCTATCCCACACCCAACCCCCCTTACCCAATACTCCCAGGCATCTCCTCTTTCCCACCTCTTCAGACGTAGAGGACACACCAATCTCAGCTCTGCCCACCTCAACTTCAGAGATCGAGACTCAGGCGTGACACCCTGTAAGCCTAGGGTCTGTGCCAGCTGCCAAGTCAGGCTTGCCCGGTCAAGCTGATGAGCTCCAGTGCACAAGACTGGGGCAAAGAGCCGAGTGTCAGAGCCAGACAGTCCTAGAGTGGAACTGGACATTGCTCTTACTACAGTTAACATGATTGCAGCAAGGCATAGCAGTTCTCAGCCTTGGTTTCCTCACCTAGCAAGTAAGTATAACAATTCCTATTTCTTAAACAACTGAACTCCCTATACCATCTTCACCTTGGTCACTGAGTCTTGCAAACTTTTCATTCTTAATCAGAGTCCAGGAGAAAACTGTGGAAGAAATTCCTAAAACAATAATCAGATGGCAGCCCAGACCCTTTGCCAGATGAGCCACTCAAACTTCCAACAGCTTCTTTATAAAGCTTTTTGCCCTTCATCAGTGTATGTTGCTATCAAGTGATCCTTTCACCCAAAAATAAGTAAATAAGACATCTTTAAGCATTTTAAGGACAGATTCCCAATATATATGTCATCTCAATTTTTTTTCTGCATAATGACAAGGAAGTTTTAAGAAGCAAAACAAGAAAAACAAAATGACATTACAAGCAATTTCCAGGCTTAATCCCTCAGCATGCCTACCACACATTGAATAATTTGACATATAGAACCAAAGATGCCCAAGAAAGACTTAAATTTACATGTATATGCACTGTATAGCGACTCTTGGAAGTCTATGTTATGAATTAACAAAGATGTAAATTATAGTTTACTGACTTTAATTATACTCAGATCTATCTCTTCCACCTCCCAATATTGCCAAGAATTTTTTTAACTCTCTATTTAGTATCTGTCCAATTACTACATCAGAATAAAAAATATCCAAGTTAATGGTATAGTTCTAATAGCCACTTCATTTATGTTAGTTAGCCCAAGACAATGCTTAGGTCCATACTTCAATTCCACACTTCAAATATCCATCAGTGCTTTTATTAACTCACAGATGCTTTCACCTGATGTTTAAACTGTAATCTGATATATAATAAATGCAAGAATTTAGTCAATGGGAACAGATGAGATTTTCCATATAGATCATTCCAGCACTGTTTAGAATGATCTGGGTCCCTATTTACTAGCATATCAGAGCTCTCGTCACTATTCCTAGTAGGATGCCATCATAGCACGTCTGTGACACCTAAGAATACAGATGGGACAGGTGACCATGGTCAAAGAATTAAAATTAAATACACTTTACAGAACTCATCTATGGTAGAAGAACAAGTCTAAACTTGAACCACCCAAATCAAGGTTCTCAAACCTGCAATAAAGCTCAGACATTGACCCCAAATTTTGCATTTCTCAGCCTCAAACTTCCCATATGTAAAACAGAGATCATTTCTTCTAGGAAGAGGTTTTTTAAAAAGGCAAAAAAAAAAAATGTGTGTGTGGGGAGGGATAATATTAGCACCCGTCTGCATGACTGGAAATGGAGTCATGACACTGATGTCATCAAGTTCTCCATACTGATTCTATGGAAGCATTTTGGGTCTACTGGGGTTTAAAAGATTAAGGTCTCAGTACCATTGCTCTTGATTAGCTCTAATCATCTTTACTTTATTTTACAATCATTGATTCAAATTTTTTCTTTAGGTTGGCCCACCAGAGAAGTAACGTGAGCTGGAAAAAATATACAAAAATATTAAACACTCAAAGATGACTTTGGATTCTAAGAAACATGTCTAACTTTTTTTTTTTAAAGATAGAATGATTTTCTTTATTAATGACCCCAACTATATTTCTTTAGATACAGGAGTTTTGAACTCAAATACTTAGAAGAAAACAAGTTAAGATTGCATTTTCCTGCAACTCATTACCAGTAACGTATTGCAAAGCAAAACAGCTTGGAAAAGAGGGTAGAAGGGAAGGGGAGTGAGGAAGGGAAGACAAAGAAAAGGAATAAGTTGATCAAGTGGAATTTTTTTTTTTTAATTCTTGGGAACTATGAAGTCCTTGCAAGCACAGCTCATTTCTGCAGATTATTTTCCAAACGTGTACAAAATGGAACCAAAATGGAGAATCCCTTAAGAACCTGAAGAGGTGCAACATTAAAAGCTACAATTATCCAGTAGCAAGTGTTCCAGCCTTCAGTTGCCAGCCGCTTCCTCCTCCTATTCCCAAGAGTTAGCGGGATGAAAATGTCTTCCCCGTGATTGTTTTCATTTCTTTTTTCTCCGCATCTGGGCGTGCACGGTTCAGCACCTTGAGGAAATCAGATGTTTTTGCCCGCATACGTGTGTGAATATAGGCCTTAGAACACTTGATGTGGTAGTGCAGGTAGTCCCGGAACGTGTGGATCAGGTTGATGGTGTTGTCTCGAGCATCGGCATTGGTGTGGCGAGGGAACAGCACAAAGGTGATGTAGCCAATGTTGTCACCCACAGCGGCATCTATATCTTTCAGCTCCAGAGGAGGTTCCCTGTGGCTTAAAGAGGACCTGTGGGGCTGTGTGGCTGGCTCTGCGTCCTTCTTTGAACTCCTGCATGAGTACCTTTCCAATGACCACCTCGTCATCATCCTTAAACACTGTGCTGAAGACTATCGTGACTCTGTCGTTTTTGGATTCAACCTACATGGTCTCATCGTCCCTATAGTGGATAACTGCCCTGTTCTCTCCTTCCTTGCCTTCTTGGAACTGGAAGTATTTCTCAAAGACAGAGGCAAAACAATTTCGCTTTAACATGCCAGCCTGATGTACAATGGAATCCTTTGACGTGGCAGATTTTCAAGGTCGTGTAGCAAGGAGACATTGTATCCTGATTCTGGATTGACCAAGAAACTCCCGTATACCCTCTTCAGTAACTCATCAGCACCGTGTGCCTGAAGTTCCTTGTAGAATTTCAAAGAAATACTGACCATCACTTTTGTTTTGTCTCCATTAGGATTTGAAATATGATAGAGGACCCCATCAAAATCTGCAAATGTTACTTCTGCTGCTTCTGGTTTGTTTCCGGCGGCCGCGTTCTCGAACTTGAGCGCGAGCGTCTCCTCGATGATGCGGTTGTTCACCTGTAGCAGGATCCTGGCGGCGGCTGGCCCCGAAGCCTAAACCCGCCTGCCAAGCCGCCGCCGCCGCCTCGCGGAGAAGCCCGGTCCCCGCCCATCCCCCGGCTCTAGCCGGCCACTTCCGCTCTCACACCCACTTCCGCTCGCTCAACATGTCTAACTTTTAAAAATGATCCAGATAAGAATTGGAATCCTGCTTTCTGAGAGATTGCCTGTCTTCCAGCATAGCTGAAGATAAATGAGGAATTGGGCTTCTTTTGTTCCCCCCTCTTTTTAAGAAAACTGTCCTCTTTACCTTTTCAGATGTTTCAGAAGTACAAACTCAAAGTACAAAAAAGACCAAGAGAAAATGTGAATCTGAACAAAAGAAACTTTTTAAATGCTGTTTGAGAGGAAAGTGACATATGAATCTGGTGTCTTTTAAATCAGTTATTTCGAAGAATCTAATAGTCTGTAGCTCAGTCGAGGGCAAAACCTGCAAATCTTCTCCCTTTAAATAGAGGCTAAACAAAGCATAATTGATTTACTGACTCACTTATAAAAATTGGGATTAAAAGCTAAGAGAAGGAGAGGGAAAAACTAACTAGATCCATGACTGTGTTTCCCCAGATGATGTCCAGCGGGAAGAGGACCCACTGTGTGAACTTTCGGGCATCTCCTCCTCAGCCACTCTGAGGCTGACATAAACAATATTCACTCTGCCACGAAATTAACATGAACAAGTTGGGACAAAAGGACTACAAAGTAAGCTTCATTCAGTAATAGGAATCCTAAGACAACACTCTCACTTTTTAACCTCTCATATATAAAAATAATCTATGAGATCCCTAAGCTGTATCAAAGGCAGAGGAAAGAGAGAGTTCAGGAGAAAAATACCATGTTTTCCACTATGCAATTATTTTTAAAAAACAGAAACCAAAATATGAAGCACACAGCTACCTTCTCTGACCATTTTATAATCTTTCAGAAAAAAAAGGTCAAGATCCTTCTGTGTGCATATAACCAAAAATGATTATATTCATTCACCACTAAACAATGATGAATTAGTCTTTATCTAACTTTAAGTTTCTCCTTACATTGCAAAGCACTCAAGAGGTCTTAAAAACAGTTCTAGTTTGTTGTTCAGTAAATAAACCTCCTAAAGCTTCTCAAAGCCACAAATAATTCATATTTACAACAACCTTTGAGAGAGGGTCAACAGAGAGTAGTTTGTCTCCTCTATTAAAAAAAAAAGGATTTCACCCTCCCATTTTTGTTGGTCCAATTGCCTATGTTTTCTGGAGCTAATTTTCCATTACAATTGTTTCAAACACTTTTTGCTCAGAGACTCATCTTGTCAAGAAATAGAAAATCTATAGTCATTGCAATAAAACAGTCAGAATATTTGGGAAGCTCAAACAATATAAATAGAAAATACCAATTGGCCCAATTTTTAATATATTTAATATTCAGAGATAAAAACACAGCAGTGACGCAATTTCTTTCCTGATTAACGGCATTTCAGAACAAGGTTGGAGATAGAATAGACTGAGTGGAGGGAGGATACCATGAGGGCTGTGCTTTAAATCTCCTTTTCTAAACTGATGGAAATCACCCCAATAGGTCTCCAGTTCCAATCCACCTCGCCTTTTCTTTCCATCTTTAATCTCTCTTTTCACAGAGTGCTCATATGGTTTCTCCAAATACTAGGAAGCTGCTGGGATAGCATTTCTACCAATGCACAAATATATATGTGGACAAAATATATTTGTCTACCCACACACACAGATGCCTCACACATACGCACACTCACAGAGTTATCTTACAGACAGATACTAGAAGGAAATGGCATAAATCCAAAGAAAAGTTTGAAAGTTTTCTTACTCCATGGAGTCCAACCCTCATCAAAAGGAAGGGAGGTGTTAGGTAAACAGTTAGGACCTCCGGCTGTCTTGGGAATAAAGGGGGACACCTCACTGCTGCCCCAAGCAAGTGCCACCTCTGAAAGAAGGAGGAGCACCTGCAAATTTGGAAATTCCCCAACCTGTGGGCCAGGCAGCCCAGGAACAATAAGATCTGAAAGTGGCCTACAGTAACCTAAGGGTAATCATCTCTGTAATCTCAGAATTTGGGAGGCCAAGACAAGAGGATCACTTGAGGCTAGGAGTTTGAGACCAGCCTGAGCAACATAGCAAGACCTCATCTCTAAAAATTAGCCAGGCATGATGGTATATGCCTGTAGTCCTAGCTACCGAAGAGGATGAGGATCCCTTGAGCTGAGGAATTTGAGGTTATAGGAGCTATAATTGGGCTACTGCACTATACTCCAGCTTGGACAACAAACAAGAACCCTGTCTCTAAAATAAATAAATAAATGCTTTGCTAAATTAAACTCTTATAAAATGAAATAATATAAAATCTCAGTGTGTCATATTTAGTGAAATAAAATAATAAGAATTCTCAATGTGTCATGACATTCTTTTCCAACAAAGATACACCTCACCTGAAGTGACTTCGCCATCAGCATTTTTTTATTATTATTACTATTCAGACTTCTTTGGCTGTCAATTCAGGAGTGGTGTATTTCTTATTTGTAAAGCTTCATCAAAGCTGAAATGACAATAAAAATAATAAAGATATTTTTAAAGAAATTTTTACCTACACCATTATTCTTACAACTACCCTTTGACAAAGTTCAAATTGCATTATTATTACGTATTTTAAAATACAATTTGAAAACTCTGCCTAGCAAAATTTAAAAAAAAGTAAGCCTTCTCTAGAAGAACATATCATTTGGAGTCTCTGTAACTGTTGTACACATTCTCTACCATTCAATGAAAAATTACTAGTCAAGGCTCGGCACCTGTGGCTCAATGGGCTAAGGCGCCAGCCATGTACACTTGAGTTGGCGGGTTTGAATCCAGCCTGGGCCCACCAAACAACAATGACAGCTGCAACCAAAAAATGGCCAGGCATTGTGGTGGGCGCCTGCAGTCCCAGCTACTGGGAGGTGGAGGCAAGAGACTCGCTTGAGCCCAGGAATTGGAGGTTGCTATGAGCTGTGATGCTACAGAACTCTATCCAGGGTGACAGCTTGAGGCTCTGTCTCAAAAAAAAAAAAATTACTAGTCAAGCCAAGAGATAGGACTGTAAGAAAGTACAGAGAAATAATGTCAAAGAAAGAAAACTACAGGTGATTAGAGATATTACAGTTTGCAAAACACAGACTTTAAAATAATGGATTAATACGTCTAAGAAAATAGGGGAAAATAGGGCAACACCTGTGACTCAGTGAGTAGGGCGCTGGCCTCACATACCTAGGGTGGTGGGTTCAAACCCAACCAAACTGCAACAAAAAAATAGCCAGGTGTTGTGGCGGGCGCCTGTAGTTCCAGCTACCTGGGAGGCTGAGGCAAGAGAATCGCCTATGCCCAAGAGCTGGAAGTTGCTGTGAGTTGTGCCACAGCACTCTATCAAGGGCAACAAGGTGAGGCTCTGTCTCTAGAAAAAAAAAATAGAGGAGAATAAAAAGAAAATTAATAATATGACTTTACGGCGGCGCTGCGGCTCAAAGGAGTAGGGCGCCGGCCCCATATGCCAGAGGTGATGGGTTCAAACCCAGCCCCAGTCAAAAACCACAAAAAAAAAAAATTATTTAAAAAGTCTGTCATAAAACTTAATCAACAAAAACAAGTCTAATTGAAGTTCTAAAATAAAAAATGCAATTACTGAAATAAATATTTCAATAAATGGATTTATAACAAAATAAACCCAGAACAAAATTGGAATTAATAACCTAGAAGTCAGGTCAAAAGAAAATATCCATATAGAAGTAGAGAAAGAAGTAATACTAGAAAACAAAGACTACATTGAAAATAGAAAATAAAGACTATGTTGAAAATAGTGAAAAAGTCTAACATGGGATTCTAGAGGAAAAAAGGAGAATTAGATGGATGTATTTTCAGAAGTAATAGATAAAAGTTTCCCCAAACTGATGAAAGATATCAATCCACAGATTCAAGAATTTCTGTGAACCCCAAGCCAAATAAGCACAAAGAAAACCATTTGCAGATACATGGAAATAGCAGGGTTCACACAATTTTCCTGAAAGCAATTCTAGACCCATTCTAACAATTGTTAAGACCAGGCTCAAAGGATCAGACTCACTTACCAATAACTTAACTCCTTGGTACACTTGCAATGATAAAAGGAAAACAAAATTCTAACAATCATAATATCAAGCATTTAATTGAAATTTACCTGACACTTTTGAAAGTGGGAAAATGTGACATATAGCCAAAGGGGAAATTAATCAATAGAAACAGAACAAGAAATGACAGAGGTGATGGAACTAACAGACAGGGACATTAAAACAAACATAACCATATTCAAGTATTTATAGAAAAACACCAATGTAATGAAAAATGGAATATATTTTAAAGGAGCCATGAGAGAGGATACCCAGGAAAAGTGAAATCTGGAAGAACAAAGGATTTCTCACAGAAGCCCAAAGAAACCTGAAACGTCCTCTCCTTGGTAACCTAGCTCTTAAGAATTTGTAAAATTGGCTTAGTGTCCATAGTCCAGTGGTTAGAGCATGGACCACATACTCTCATGGACTGGCAGGTTCAAACCCTGCTAAAACAACGACAACTACAACAACAACAAAAAAAGTAGCTGGGCATTGTGATGAGCACCTATAGTCCCAGCTACTTGGGAGATTAAGGCAAGGGAATCACTTAAGCCCAAGAGCCTGAGGTTGCTGTGAACAGTGACGTCACAGCACTCTACCAAGGGCAATGTACTGAGACCCTATCTCAAAAAAAAAAAAAAAAAAGAATTTGTAAAACTTAGCTTCCAAACAGAGAGAGGGAAGGAGTGAGGGAGTGGGGTCTTGGTGTGTGCCACATCTTTTGGAGGCAAGACACAATTGTAAGAGGGTCTTTACCTAATAAATGCAATCAGCGTAACCCGGTTTCTTATACCCTCAATGAATCCCCAACAATAAATTTTTAAAAAAAAACTTGGTTCCTAGGTTCTCGAAACTAACGCTTGCTATTTGCTTCCTCTTCTGTAATCCCTGTATATGATTTGACACCTCTAATGAGAGGTAATATAGTAATTCCTTTGTGTACTTTTGAGTCCAATAAAAGGACAGAGACAGAGCTGATCCAGGAGCTCAGTCATTTTGAACTTTAGACTGCCATGGTTCCACCAGATAAAATAAAACCCTTTCCTCTTCTATCTTTCGTGTTCAGCTGACTTTTTTTCTCCACTGGGCCTAGATTCCTGCAGCTGCCAAATGAAATGCCTAGCGATTTTCAAAAAATAATATATCTGAAATAAAAATTCCAGCATATTAATGTGAGTAACAGCAGATTAGACAGCATGAAGAAGAGATCAGAAAACTTAAAAGCACAACAATAGAATCTAGTCCAATAAGTCACACAGAGAGAGATGCTATACGGAGTCTCAATGGTCCTGTGAAATAATATCAGTGGACATAATGAGAGTCTCAGAAGGGTAGGGAAATAGAACAGACTTTTTTGGAAAAAAGTGATAGCAGCTCACTATCTATGACCTCATTTTGAATTCTTTAACTTCGCTAGAACTGAAGGGGTATGACTTCATGGCTTAAAGAACAGGAAGACAGCGTGTTATCTTTGAGACCCTAAAAGAGTCATTTCCAGAAAACAACAGAATTTGAGGTTTCCTCTGACAAGGGGAAAGCTGTCAGAGTGACACTATCACGCCAGGAACCAAGAATGAGGGTTTCCTGGGTCCCAAGGAAAAGAAGGCGTGGCCCTAACGAGGAGGGGGCGTGGCCTCCAAGGAGAAGCCAGTGCCTCTGTGACAGGGTCCGTGACTCTATTCTACCCCTACTTAAAACCTTGCAATGGTTTCCTTAAGGTCAAATTTATTTTTTGTTTTTGACACAAAGTCACACTATGTCGCCCTCAGTAGAGTGCAGTGGCATCACAGCTCACGGCAACCTCCAACTCTTGGGCTTAAGCAATTCTCTTGCCTCAGCCTCCCAGTAGCTGGGACTACAGGCACCCACCACGATAGCCAGGATTTTGTTGTTGTTATTGTTATTGTCATTGTTGTTTAGCAGGCCGGTCTGCGTTCCAACCTACCAGCCCCAGTGCACTTGGCTGGCGCTTTACCCATTGAGCTATGGGCCCCAGCCCTAAAGGTCAAATTTAATTTCTTGGCATCGTGAAATGGTCTTCTCACCCCTTCTCATGATTCTTCTCCTAGGCTCCCAGCCTGCACTCCTGTATTATTTCTGGTGTGACAACTGTGCCATGCCCTCTTATCACTTTGTGGATTCTCTTAGATTCCAGCATTAAGCTCTATCCTCACCTCTCAATTTTCTATTTCCAATTATTTCTTCAAGAATCATACCAAACATCACCTATATGTCTTCTGTAGAATTAAGTAGAATCAGGGGCAAGAAGTAACTTTGTCTTATAAAGGAAATTCTTTTGGTTTGTGTCTACTGTTAACTTTTGTTGTAAAATACCTGCAGATTATCATATGAAGAAATAAAACTTCAAAGTTTATTTTGCCAAAATTTTAGCCAGATGCAGAAGTTGAGCTATATTGAATTCCTTATTGTATACTCATTAAGATAATCATGAAATCTTTTGCATTTCTCAATTAATTACATTAACTAGAAGCTTATCAGCTGACAAACTGCAATGGGTTATAGAGATGGATCCCTCAGGCTAAAGCCAGGAGACTAAATATCTCCATTCAAAAGCAGCTTCTCCAGGGCAACCAGCTTCCTTTCGTTTATCATTTTCTATGTTAGCTAAGAAACAAAAATCCTGAGAATTAAAAACTCATGAGAATCTCTGTGTAAATGGTTTGCTTTGTGGGGTGTCTGGCTTCGGGATGTGTGCTAATTCCCATCTAGTCACAAAGAGAAATGTGTGATGCTCTGTACTCTTTTGCCAATGTTTTATTTAACACAGTTGTCTAAAATATCGATTTGTTAAACTTGATTTAGGTTCAGAATCACATTTGGTGCATAAAAGGTGTGGAATAAGTCATACGTGTTACCACCCTGATCTGAGTGAGGAGGGAAGAAAGTAGGAAAGGAGGGAGGGAAAAGGAGGAATGAGCCCCCCTAAGATAATTGCCTAGAGTAAAATCTGTTCTCTGGGGGCAGAGACAATGAAAGTGGGACATGGGGCAGAGGGTGGGGCTTGGGAGAGCAGGAGTGAAACCAACAAAGGGTGGGTGGTGGCTTGGAGGAGGCTGAAACAACCAGAGGCTGGGGACATTCATATGGCCACACTGTTTTCCACCAGGCTGGGCCTCAGGTACTCATAAGGCATGTCCAGCTTTGTATTCCGGTTCTCAATTTCCTTATCCAGGGCAGCCAGCTCCTCTCTGAACTTCTTCAACACAGCCTTGGGCTCAGGGCCTGAAAAATACTCCTCCTCATGCTGGCCCAAAGCCACCTTGGATGGAGAGGAAAAGATAGCTGAAGACTTCTGACCCCCAATTTGGGGGCCACCTCTCCCTGCAGCTGCCTCCTTCCTTAGGGCCCTGGGCACCTGGCTCTCACCATAACGGGCTGGCGCCTGCCCAGTTGCCAAGTTATGGACATCTGGAGAGAAGCCTGATGAAAGTTGGGCAGTGTTGCCATTACTGTCTCCAGCGTTGCATCCTTGGTGGTTGGTGGGGGCAGCCGCATGGTGCAGGGTGTGTTAGGGACCCAACTGTACCAATCCAGCTAAGGACGGATAAGGATCTAGAGTCAATGTCTGCTAAGCATGCAAGCCCCTCCCCCACTCCAGGCCCCAAATTCCCAGCTGCCCCCTCTGGTAAGCACCTGGCCCAGGTGGACAGAGGAGTGCTGGCCAGTGCAGGTGAAGATGCACATGGTGACAAAGCGGCAAACCTGCTCCAGAGACTGTAAAGAGGTGGGAAACCCTGCAAGGAGTGAGGAGAGTTAGAAGCTATGAGACCAGAAGTAGAGGCAAAGGACACAGAGATAAGGCAGAGGGAGGAGAACAAGAAGGGTGAGAAGGGGGTACTGGGAACACTCAGTAAGTCAGAGGAGCTCTGCTGGGAGGGTCTCACCCAGCAGGGTGCCCTGCTGCCTCCTGCTGGCTCACAAGCCTCAATGATGTCAGCCTCAGGTGTTTAGCAAACTAGTCAACATCACATTGGCAGCCACGTGGGGATATTTACACATGGAAATAGGCAAGTGCTACAAAATCGGGCTTGTGTTCCAGAGGGCCAGTTGTTAAACATTAAATGAACAACCTCTGCTCCCACTGTGTCTGGGACCTATCTCTCACTGAGAGAGGGAATAGAATCTGGGAAGACCTTTGGGAGTTTCAAAGGGGTTGAAAATACTTCTGGGAGATTCCAAAGAAGTAGAGAGGATTCTAGAGAGGTCTCTAGTGTTTTGCATCTGAGATCTCAGCTCTTACCTCGGTCCTGAGCTCCTTGCAGCCCAATTTCAGTGATCTCTTGACACCAGCTCTGCAGCTCAGGATCATCTTTCACAGACACGTCTGTCTTATAGTGGAGAGTCACAATTCCCTCCACGTACCTGCCAGCCAAGAGGTCATAGCCAGATCAGCTGAAGCCTAACAAGGAGCCTCCATGCCCTCTGACCCCATGGCCAGGTCAGGGCCCTAGCCCCCCAACCAAAACACAGACACCCCCCATTCTGCTACCTTCTTCTCCACCCCTACCCCGTTCGCGTCAGTCCTGCCCTCTTCCTTGCCTCACCTAGAGATGGTTTCCCAGAGCCGCAGAGCATCTTGGGCATAAAAGGAAGACTGGACCCCGAGGAGCCCGCGGTCAGCCAAGTCATCAGGGACACAGAATGACCTATAGGTCAGGAAGGCTCCAGCTCGTCTGAGCAGATCCACATGGCCTCCCCCACCTGTGCTCACCACCTGAGGGACAAGGACAGCAGGGTCATGTCAATCAAGTTGCCCGAAGGCTGAAAGGAAGAATGAACCCAGAATTCCCCATTCTCTCCCCATACCTGGTCAAAAACTCCCAAGTCAGAGACCAGCCCGTTCCTGGCCCGGATGTTAATTTCCATGGTATAGCGCAGGTGAGGAATTATAAGCTAAAGGGAGAGAAGCAGGGAAGGGCAAGTCAAAAGAAAGCTGTGGAAGGTCCCTATGGGAAATAGGAACTAAAAATCAGCTCAGGTGCCTGGAAGACTTAAAGTTCAGTGGCCCCTCAGGACCAGGAGTTTTCATTTGGTGCTAGACATGGTAGCTCATGCCTGTATTCACAAAACTTTGGTAGCCAGGTGGTTCAAAGGAGTTGGACACCAGCACCATATGCCAGAGGTGGTGGGTTCAAACCTAGCCCCAGCCAAAAACTGCAAAAAATAAAAAAAACTTTGGGAGCCAAGGCAGGAGGATGACTTGAGGCAAGGAATTTGAGACCAGCCTAGGCAACATGGTGACATCTCACCTCTGCAAAAGAAAGAGAAAAAATTAGTGGGGCATGGTGGTGTGTGCCTGTAGTCCCAGCTACTCTGGAGGCCAAGGCAGGAGTATCATTGAGGCAAGGAGTTCAAGGCTGCAATGAGCTCTGATCATGCCTCAGCACTCTAGCCTGGGTGACACAGCAAAACCCTATCTCTTAAAAAAAAAAAAAAAAAGTAAAATAAAATAAAATAAAATTTTAAAAAGAGTTTTTACTTGATTTGCATCACCTAACTCATTCTACAAAGCATTGACTCAACACTCTGTGAGAACTGAAAGAGATCATTCTTTTGTTTTCATATTCTTTTCATAGGTCGAGGCCAATGTGCCTTAAATTTCTTTTACTATTACCCCCAAGAAGGCTTTTGAGATTTTTTGTTTCCTAATCTCAATCCCCATCCATGAAATTTTAATGTTACATACATACTGTATATCTCTTTATGTGCTGCATTTTATCTGTGCTATATACATAAGGACAATAAGATTTTTTTACTTTCCTACCCATTTTCACCCAGGGGACATTGAGAATGCATGGTCTAACCACTGGGTACTTCCAAAGCCCCACTTCCTCCATCTCCCCTTCATCCATTATATTCATCTTCTTTCTGTTGTTCAAACAAGTCCAACTTGTTCCTGCCTCAAGGTCTTTGCGTGAGCTGTTCCTTCTGCCTGGAACACTGTGCCCTCCTGATCATCTCAGGCTTGCCCACCCCACTAGTGTCATTCTCTCTGTCATCTCAAGGGAGTCTTTTCTGGGCCACCCCAACTGGAACTCACCATCCCATCACCCTGCTTTGCTTTTCTGCCTGGTTCACAGTCCTGACAGCGGATATGATACATTACAGTCCCTGTCATCTCTTTGCCCTTACTAGAAATAAAAATCCCCCCAAATCAGGACCTTACTTGTCTTGGAAACCACTAGCATCTGAGTGGATCTTGCCACAGAGACAGCACCCAATAAACATTTTTAATGGGTGAATACCTTGCTGTAAGTGTAATAAAGCAGGCTACTATTAATGGCCCAAAGCCCCTTTCACTGGCCTATGTTACCACTTTAGAACTCTTCGAAGATGATTAGGAAAAAGTCTTTTATATTACTTACGTGGTCTCCTCTGGATGGAGTCTTCAGTTGTCTGCACGTAATATTTGTGTACCATAAGACTATCTATGCTTTATACATTTAAGGGGTTAAATTTTTTGCCGCTTTCCCTAAGAATCGTTTGCACCCCCGTGGGAAGTGATATATCACCCATCAAAAACCCACAGTCACCCTCACACACCCTTGCTCTGTCTTCCATTGATTGATTGTCTCCATACCCTGAGAACCCCCTGAGAGAGGGCCTCCAGAGTGGGGAAGGTGCCCTGGACAGAGAGGCAGGCCAGAGAGAAGGGAATAAGGTGTTACCTTGAAGATAGGATGTATTGAGGGAAGGGACCTCATAGTGGCCACAGCAATGACCTCAGCCATCAAGTGTCCCCTCAGAAGATGAGACTGCAGCTCGTGAAGCTGGAAGTCAGAGCTCCGGACCCAACATTTGGCCAAAAGCCAGGCCATTGGGGGATCTGTGGGCAGGAAAAGCTGAGGTGGGGGCGATCCTATTTTTGGCAGTTGGAGCTAGAGCAGGGACAAGGAGGAGAGAGAGGGGATGAGTGCCAATCCCCTTCCCCTGCACAGTCAGCCTCTCCCTCCCTCCTCCATCTTACTGTCACCGCCCCCCTACAGCTACCATTCTCCTGTTCCTGTTCCTACCCACTCTATGTGCTGACACCACGCAAGCTGCTCTGCCCTCAGCCTTCTGCAGAAGCTGCCCCTTCTACTGCCTTCTGCAGACTCCTCTTCCCCTTTCAGTCCCCTCGTCGGGGGCAAGATTCAAACCCCCTGCTTCCTTCATCCCACACTCTTTTTCCAAAATCTCAGCCTCTCACCAATCTTTCAACACCACCTCCACGTACATGACTAAGTCTCCAGTTCTCAGCTGCCTGCTGGACAGTTTGAGTGTCTCCCCACTCACTCAAAATCGGTGAGACGAAGCCTCCATGAGCACCCTGTCCGCTCTATGTGGCCTATTTCTGCAGGCACCTGGTCTGCCTCCCCCTTTTCCTCTCTCCCCGAATCTCCATCTGCACTGTCCTCTTCATCCCTATGGTCACTACCCATCACCTCCACCTCAAGCAAGCACTGCAGGATGTCACCCTAATCCTCATGTCTTGCATCTCCCTTCTCCAGTCCATCTTAAACATGATTGCCTGTAAAATGTGCTCACAGCTCCTTGTGCAACAGCCTTTGCCAGCTTCCCATGTCACCCTCCTTAACTTGACTTAATCTGGCCCTGTTAGCCCCACATTATTCCCCCAAATTCTGGCTCAAGTGTCCCCGAGGATGCCCCTAACTCATCTGCTTCTGCCTCTCTGCCTGCCCATCTTGCCTCTGGGGACAGGCCCTTCCCCTCCCTCCTGCTCGCCAAAGTCCTGACCCTTCTCCAAGGTTCATGACACCTCACCTCCACCGATCCCCCCTCAGGCTGTCTCTGTCCGCAGGCCCTTCCTCAGTACTGGAGTTTCTTCAGACTTTCCCAGTCTGCCTCTTCAATTAGACTACAAAGCCCTTAAAAATCAGACTTTGCTCATCCCTCCTTGGATAGCTCCCCTAGTGCCCCAGCAGAGTGCCTTTGCAGAGAGTGGCTACTCAGCCAATGTGGATGAGGGGCTCCCCTGAGGAGGAGCAGAAATCCTGGGCTTTTCACCTGGATGACCATGGGCAAGAGTTTCCCATCAGGCTGCAGTTTCAGCATGACCAGAGGGGCAGCCAGGTGCTGTTGACTGCAAAGGATGACATTGGCCTTGATCCCATCCAGCAGGGAGAAGTCGGCTTCAAACAGCATGCCTGCCTGGATCAGGAGAGAAGGCAAGGGCAGCTACCAGCATAAGGCAGCTTCTTCCTTCACTGATTCCCCGAAGGGTGAAGAGAGAGAAGAGAACCAACTTGTCTCCATCACCTAATTTGTGCCATGTAATGGACCAAGTGCTTACTCTTTTTTTTTTAAGTATATTTTTATTTTTTTAATACATGTATTTTATTATTCTTCATTACATTATTCCACCCCCCCCCCCCAGAATTTATTCACAGAAAAGAATACAGAAAACACTAAGGCTCCTGGTAGAGGGAGAGAATTCAAGTGGGGAGAGAGAAGCTCTCTCCATTTCTCTCCCGGTCTTTCCCCGTCTCCTCCTTTAGGCCTTTAGTCTCAGGGTATATATAGGTGTATGGGTTCCAAGTGCTTACTCTTAAATGTAATTCTTAAATGTAGTTGAATTAGCCTCAGTTTTACAGAAGAGGAAATGTAATCAGAGACATTGGGTATTCTCTCTGAGGTCACACTACTCACAAAACACAGAGCCAGGATTCAAATCCAAGTCTGCCTGACCTTACAATCCCATTGATTTTTCTCTCTCAGCTGGTCCATGTTTGTTTGTTTGTTTTTTGTAGAGACAGAGTCTCACTTTATCGCCCTCTGTAGAGTGCTGTGGCGTCACATAGCTCACAGCAACCTCCAACTCCTGGGCTTAGACGATTCTCTTGCCTCAGCCTCCCGACGTGCTGGGACTACAGGGACCCCTACACAACAACCGGCTATTTTTCTGTTTTGCAGTTCAGCCGAGGCTGGGTTTGAACCCGCCACCTTCAGTAAATGGGGCCGGCGCCCTACTCGATGAGCCACAGGCACCGCATGTCAGCTGGTCCATGTTAACTTCTGATTAACAATTACACCCCTCTGACCTTACTCTCTTACTCTGCACCACCCCCCATTTCTCCAGCACCAAGGTCCAGTTATAATTCTTCATTCTGACTGTTTCTATCACCCATTCCACCCTTTACACCCTCCCTCCACAGTATATTATTCTCATGTGGGGAGGAAGGCCATAAAGCTCAGGACTTCTCCTAGGCAGCGACAACTCAGACCACAGTACAACTGACACTGGCTCTGGCCCCGGCCCCATTTCATGGTTTGGCCTCCGTAGTGCTCTGACGTCCATACCTTCAGCTCCTTCTCCAGCTGGGCCTGCAGTTCCTCCATCCCTGGAGGGAACACTAGGCGTTCAGGAAGGCGAGTGGAGCGCCTCAACAGCATGGGGTTGGCTCCATTGAGAAACTGGTACCCAAATATGGCATCTTCCTTCCAGGAGTCCCGCACTCTCTCTGGGAAGGCAGTTGTTGAGCGCCAAACCATCCCTACTTGACCCCAAACTACCAGACGAACTCAAGCCTCTGGTCTCCCAACCCTGGTTCTTTCAATTTCCCCAACTTGTGTGGGATCTGGGGGTAAAGGGTCTGGGAGAAACACTCGGGTGGGGGGACTGACCAGCCAGCTTGCTCTGCCCACACCAGAAAATCCGCTTGAAGTCATCCAGATCGTTCCAGCAAGTCAGAACATTTAAAGAGTCTTTGATAGCAAGGTCTGCCAGCCTTCAGAGAAGCATGGGGCAGAGTTGGGGTCTTACCCTGGAACTCAAACATTACGTGGTATATAACCCATAAGCCACTGGCCTTCCCCTCCCCCAGTCCCCTTCGCTCTCACCCTTTGGCCAGTGAAGCCTCAAAGTCAATTCGCTTGTCTTCCAGAAATCGCTCGTCTACAGGGAGGTCACATGTTGCGGCCCCGGCCACATTCAGGATAAGCCCATCCTTCCAGTTACCCCACCTGCCCGGCAGAAATGGAATCAGCACTGGTATTTCTGAAGGGCCAGCAGCTCACGGTGGGGTCAGGGGAGAGGGGCTAACCGGTACAGCTGCCTTCTCTCTTTCAGTTCCTCTTCCCTGTGTTTCTTAAACAGGTCTTGAGGGTCCTCGAGCACAGTGCGACCTGAAAGTACAGAGGGGCGCGTGGGCAATGACCTTCCTAAGACGCCTCTCCTGGTCCCTGCGCGGGGGACTCCTCTGCTGGCCCTTCTCGCTGGCCCCTCCTCCAACCTCCATGGCCCTCTGCCAGCGCCAGTAAGCCCAAGGAACCCCTGCCCTCCAGCTTCCAGTCTCCAAGCCCTGCAAGCTCTGCACACGCACACGCCCCACCCACCCACCCACCTCCTCTGGCGCCCAGAGGCCACCTCACGCTGCCCCTCCTGCACTCACCGGTGCCCTCTGGTATGCTCAGGAAGCCGTTGCCCTCCACCCAGCGGTAAAAAGGGAACCTGTACTCGTCCCCACTGGCCCCGGGACCCTGCACCGAGATCCAGTTGCAGTACCAGGCGTCATCCTGAAGGAGGTGCCGTTTGCGCAGTTTCACAAACAGCAGCGGTCCCAAGTACTCCTGCACGTCCACCTTGAATTCTGCCTCCTGCAGGCGCAGCACAGGCTCAGCGCGGCTGCCACACGGCCCTGCTCTTCACCACCACCACCCCCGCCGCCCTCCTCGGAGCCTCGGGAAAACCGGCTGGGAGCCACAAAGGGAAAGGGGGTGTGCACCAGCAGGGGGCCCAGGACCCCATTCTGAGGGTGCGGGATGGAGGATAGAACGGTGCGCCTTCCTTTACTCTTTTCCCCCTGCAAGCGTTGACGAGCGCACGGCGGAGCCAGGAGACGAGCTGATGACAAGCAATTGCAGCTTGCGAGACCCGCCAAGGCGGAGGGCTAACAGTGCCCACCTGGTCTGGGGGGTGGGCTTCTCGAAAGTGGGGACCAGGAGGTGCAGAGGGCTGTACCCCGGGAGAGTGAGAAAGGGGGAAAGGTGGGGAAAGGACCGAGGAAACAGAGCAGAGGCGAAGGGAGGGCGTTCTGGAGCTGAAGTTCAAAGCCAGGTGTGGGGAAAACAGGACCAGAACGGGTGGGTCTCAAAGGTTACCGCGGGTTTTGGATTTGGTCCTGAGAACAAGTGGGAGGCATTAAAATGTTTTAAGAAAGGGGACCTTTTTTTTTTTTTACAGTTTTTGGCCAGGGCCAGGTTTGAACCCACCACCTCTGGTATATGGGGACAGCGCCCTACTCCTTTGAGCCACAGGCGCCACCCCAAAAAGGGGAACATTTTAAGGATAGGAATATATTGGGGAGAAATTGTTCTGCCTTCAGAAGGGCTTAAAAGGTCTGGAGCACAGACGGTGAGGCTGGTGAACAGGGTAAAGATGATACAGGCTCAAGGGGACCATGGTGGTCAGGAGAGAGACGGAGGAGAGAGACGGACGTCAAAACACGGATGCTGGGGATGCCCAGGAGATAAAACTGTGCTCTATTCTTGGTTAGACAGAGGCAAAGAGAGGGAGGAGGCCCCGCCAGGGAGACAGCAGGAGTGGTCTGGGAAGTGGGACAGAGGAAGGACTTCTTTAGGGGATGTTCCTTTGAAGTGCCCTTGGGACAGACATCCAAATAGGAGAGAAAGCTGGACAAGTGATGGGAATTTAGAGGTTGGCGGAAGAAAAAAGTAATCGCTCTGGTTAGAACACCAGGTGGTTATGAGGGGAGAGGGCAAGTGGGTAGGAATTTCTAAATGTCATGTCTTGACTTCCTTCTCCCACCCCTCCCCGAGTTCATCTCACCACCCACTCCACCCCAAGTGATAAAGCCCCCCAGATCGGAGAACAATCATACAGAAGGTTAGAAATAGCTTTTAAAATAGGCCCAGCGCGGGGGCTCACACATTTAATATGAGCTTGAGCTCTGGGAGGCGGAGGCAAGAGGATCCCTTGAATTCAGGACTTCCTGACCCAGTGTCTGCTAAAAATAGAAAATCTAGCCGGGCGATGTGGCGGGCGCCTCCCAGCTACATGGGAGGCTGAGGCAGGAGGATCGCTTGAGCCCAGGAGTTTGAGGTTGCTGTGAGTGAGGCTGAGGCCATGGCACTCTAGCCTGAGCGATAGAGCGAGACTCGCCTTTAAAAACAAACAAAACAGGGTGGCACCTGTGGCTCAAAGGAGTAGGGCGCTGGCCCCATATGCTGGAGGTGGCAGGCTCAAACCCAGACCTGGCCAAAAACTACCAAAAAAAAAAAAAAAGCTTTTAAAATAGAGAAAACAGGAAGATCAAAGCCCCCTCCAGCTTTGAACAGGGGGCACTCAGGAGTGGCCCCTCAATTTCAAAAAGGCCGGGCAGCGGGGACATTCACAAAGCACTTGACTGTGACCACCCTTCCTAAGGCGCTTTACCCCGCTGCCCCGGTGCGCTCTTTGAGCTGATTGCGTGCGCCCTCCGCGTGGAGAAAGCGCCGGCACATCTCCTCCCCGGGATTTGACTGATCTGGGGCCAGGGGCGCAGCCCACCCCGCCAGACTCTGGGCAGCTCACCTTGCCCCTCGCCTGCCGCAGGCGCGTCCCGAGTGAGGCCTCCCCGTGCTGTCCCACCAGCCACAGCTGCACCTGGTTGTTGGAGCCTGCGTAGAAAGAGGATCCGGTGGACACGCGGACGCGGTAGAGACCCATCTTGACCCAAGGGGTTTCGCTCGGTCTGAAGGGGAGGAAGGGAGGACGCATCAAATACCTGAGCCCGAGACCCCGCCCTCTCGGGGTCGGAATGTGGGTGGCAGGTCTCCAAGCAACCCCGCCCAGCCACAGGCTGGGGCTCCTGGCAGCCCAGAGCTCCTGGCGCGAGCAGGGAGGGCAAACCACTGTGTTAGTGGGAAGGGGAAGCAGATAAGGATGTAGGCAGAAAACATCCAGGAAGAAGGAATCAATGCCTGCTCCAGTGGAGGGGAGGGGGAAGTTACGGGGTCCCTTCGCCAGTGTGTGACAGACTCTGGGGCATTCCTCCTGCACCTGAACACACGGGGGCACGCACACAATAGCCTCAAATTGGTTCATCTCTGCCAAAGGTCGTATTTAAGATTGCAGAGGAGGGCGAAGTGGGCGAGGGACCTGGTCAGTAACAGCATTCGAGGTACCCTCTGTCCACCTGATTCATTCGACCACCTTCCCCATGCCAAGCTCAGGGCTCATTCCCCTCACTATTGCCTGTAGAATAAAAATCCAAAGCTCTTGTTAACCTGACCAGCCTTCTTCCCACTTTTATCCCACTGCTCCAGTCCTCATCTACCGGTCCTCCAATTACCCAAAGAACTTGCTCCTGGGTAATTTCTAGTCATCCTCCTAAACCCTGATCAGACTCCAGTTTTTCAGTGGCAATCCCACACCTCCCACCCCACCAGAGCCAATCAGCTCTCCTCTCTACCACTTTCCTCCTAGTGCATATTTCTGTCGGGTTTTTTATTCCACTTTTAAAAATCTCTCTTAATGTAGGTGATTTGAGACAGGGAAAATATTCACAAATCATGCATCAGAGGAAGAGAACATAGACTTTAATCCAAACAAATCAAGGTTCAAATCTCAGATATGTCTTCTTATTACCATATAACCTCATGTCTTCTGAGTCTTATTTTCCTTGGAAAATTAAGAACAGAATGAGGATAATAGTAAATATTTACTCCATTGGTTGTTGGAAGATTCCAGGAGATTTGTAAGTGGAAACACCCAGAACAATGCCTGGCACATAGCTATTGTGAGCAGCTTAGTGGTCTTAATGTAAAATATCCTTTCTGGGCTGGGTGCAGTGACTCATACCTGCAATCCCAGCACTCTAGAAAGCAGAGGTGGGAAGATCACTTGAGGTCAAAAGTTTAAGACTAGCCTGAGATGAGCAAGACCCCTTCTCTACAGAAAACAGAAAAATTAGCCAGCCTCGGTGCTATGCTCCTATAGTCCCAATAGCTGCTTGACAGGCTGAGGCAGATCACTTGAGCCCAGGAGTTTGAGGCTTCTGTGAGCTATGAAGAGGCCACTGCACTCTAACTGGAGCAATGGAGTGAGATTCTGTCTCAAAACAAAAACAAAATAGCCTTTTTGTGTGCTAGTAAACTAGTATAGTTTTAAAGGTTTGAAGGACTGAATTTTACTTCACAGTGCTACCTGGTATCTTTTTTTCTTTCAAAATATTAAGGGGGCACAAATGTTTGAGGTTACATGGATCATTTTTCTAATGCTTGAATCCCAGCTATAGGAGGTATGCCCATCAGCTAACTAGTGCTCATAGTACCCATGCAGGAAGGTTTTCCTCTCCCACCTCCCCCTCCAGTTGATTTCCACTGAATTGTATCTCCCTCCATGCACATGTGTGCCCATGGGTCAGTTCCAATTTAATACTGAGTACGTATAGTGTTTGTCTTTTCATTCTTGAGATACTTCACTTAGGAGAATGTTGTCTAGATTTGCTCAGATTGTGGCAAAAGGTATTAGTTCATCTTTTTATGGCTAAGTAGTATTCCATGGCACATGACGGGTATGGGGATAGAGTTGGAGGGGAAGGTCCATAAGAAGGAGAGGAGGCCAGTTCAGGGACTGGAAAGGCTTTATTAGCAGAGAAAGGAGAGAAAAACAGCAGAGTGGAGTCTGAGCAGGGGCAGTCAGCTCAGCTCTCACACGGTTTCAGAGGCTTTTATTATCCCTATCAGTAGGGTTGAAAGTAGGGTTGAATGTGTGAGTGTGTTGGTGGGGGGGAGTTTGCTAGAGGGAGTCCTCCCTTTCTGCAGAGAGACTAATTTTTACACTCAGGGCAAACCTGGGAGTCACTCCCTTAACTGGCCACCATTTCCCATTTTGCTGGCCTGCCAGAGTAAAAGTTACTGTTCTGTTGTTTCCCAGGAACAATGGCCCTGAAGCATTTCAGGGGATGGGGAGGGGGTGTGCTGTGATTATATGGTTTGGTTTCTGGCCTGTTTTCTCTCACCAGCTGTTTTCCAAAATGGCTGTACTCTGGTCAGGGTTGTGAGGATTTCTTTCCCACAGCTTCCCACTTTTTATTTTAAGGAATAGTGACTTAGAAATTTTTCAGAACTGCTTCCTGCTGGACAAGGGCAAAGACTCCTTTTAGGGGTATAGAGGTGAGTTTTTTGGGTTGGGAAGATTTTGATGTTATCTCAAGCAAGCCTATTTGAGAAGAAGGACCTGGGTGATGTGTTGTTGGGTTCAGTTGTGCATGGTGTAATGAATGAATTATGGATTATAGTTTATATAAGGAGTGGACCTAGGAAGACATAAAATAATGGAGGGATTAAAGGGGAAAGTAGGAAGATCCTGGGAAGCCAGTTTTGTGAGTCAAACAAGGAATGACAATTGTTTTTCTTTTGTCTTTGGAGGTTAGCGGCCCATTTTGCTAATTTCTTGGCAACATCTTGGACGAGTCCAGACTGGTTGACGTAGAAGCAGCATTCGTCATCTAGAAATAAGCATAGATGAAGTAAGAAGGTCTAAGCCATGCCTGATTTGGAGGATTATGGCTGCTAAGGAATCTATTTGGTCTTGTAATTTTAGAAGGCTCTGGGATAGTTCCTCTAAGCTTTCTTGAAGGTCTTAGGATAATGTGTGGGAAAAGTGTAGCAAAGACTCTCCATTTCTGAGTCCTGTTCTAATTTCTGAGGCTATCTCCAGGGCAGTGAGGAATGGGATTAGGATGGGTGTCCTTTTGGACCTGACATGTGTTACTATTGGGATGGGGAGAGACTGATCAGGAGGGACAATGTTTATATTAGGAGATGGATATGCAAGAATACAGGGGCCTGTCCCCTGGGGGGCCACAAACAAAAAACAGGCCTTCTTGTGTCAGACATGAGCTAAGGTGAAATGAAAAAAGGTGGGGAACATTATAAGTTCCCCCAATTTTGTCCAGGTTTATTACTCCAGACTGAAAAGGAATTAGCAAGTATTCCCCCAAGAAGGGAGAAGATTGGTCCACTGGTTTGTGGGGGCCAGCTGAGAGTATGGTTCCAGGAGAAGGATTTTTGAGAGTTAGGTCTAAGACAAGAAAAAGGAAGAACATGGTGAAGTTGGGGGAGCCTAAGAAGAAAATGAATAGTAAAAATAATCTTTTGGCAGGAGGTGACAGAGTATAATCTACCTGTTGAGAATGGAAAGTGTTGGAGGGAAAGATTTTGGTGGTATGGTTGTAAAGTTTTAGCGTACAGTGCCCAGGAAGGGCCCAGGTCTGGTGCAGGTCATCCAAAAGGGTGCTGGGGTGAGAAGGTTTATGGTTGATGGAACTGTCCCAGAGATGGGTGTTGGTGTGTAAAGGAGTGAGCAAATGTTTTCTGAAAGGGTCTGCAACTGTTTTAATTTCCAAGTAAGGTGTCTGCTCAGTCAGAAAAGGAGGTTCCCTTCTCCTTCTGGTAGGTTAGGTGTTCAGTGAGTGTCTTTCAGACATGAGCTAGGTTGGAATGACAGTGTATGTGTCAGGGAGAAAGAGCCAGGCAAATCCAGCATCGTTGAGATAAAGGTAATGAGGATTTGTTTAGTAAGTCCTGCGTAAGATTGATTGTGTTTAGTAAGTACTGAGGTGTACATCGTGGAAGTTTTAAGGGACTAAATGGGGCATTAAGGTGAGGAAGATGGAACTCAACTAAAGAGTTAAGTCTTGTTATGAGAAATCTGAGAAGTACCCCTAGAGGTAAAGGTCCCAGAGAAGTATGAGAAGGTTTTTGACAGAGGAGCATTAGGGATAATTATATAGTTGTTCCAGGGAAGGGCATGTTGATGTCTTGTAGCCTGGCTGTTGTAGGGGTAGTAAAAGGGTCATTTAACTTTGGGGATAAGGATTTGGGGTGGAGGGTTTTGAGATATATCTGATTTCCGGTGGGGGGGTGTCTCTGAAATAACGGGTTTGATGTATTTCCCATTTTGCTAACTGAGAGACAGGTTCCCACGTGGCCAGTATCATTAGCTATCTCAAGTAGCAAACCAGGAAGGTGATTGTAAGAGGTTTGACCTCTTACAGAAAACACACAGATCTCTTTGTCCCCACTAGGCTAATGTCTGGCATTTTTTTTCTGACCACTTTCTAGTAAAAATGGAAGGGAAAAATTAAGTCCTGGAATGTAATGTAAATTAAAAGAAGTCATTTAGTAAGAATATGCCCAGCTACCTTAAGAGCCAGACACAGCAGTATCAATTAGGAAAGAAAAGCAGCTGCTGTTTTCAAAAGTAAAGAGGATCCCTTTCTTTCCCTTCAGTTTCAAATGTGTAACTGATTTTGGGTCTTCTGTTGAGTGCTAAAACCTTATCTTGAGGACACTCATAACATAACAACCAGTTTCTAGTAGGCTAAAAGACAGAGAGACAGTTAATAAATTTTGTATTTTATTTTATTTATTTATTTATTGGGACAGAGCCTCAAGCTGTCACCCTGGATAGAGTGGCATCACAGCTCACAGCAACCTCCAATTCCTGGGCTCAAGGGAGTCTCCTGCCTCTGCCTCCCAAGTAGCTGGGACTATAGGCGCCCGTCACAACGCCCGGCCATTTTTTGGTTGCAGCCGTCATTGTTGTTTGGCAGGCCCGGGCTGGATTCGAACCCGCAGCTCAGGTGTACGTGGCTGGCACCTTAGCCCATTGAGCCACAGGCGCCGAGCCAACAAATTTTGTATTTTAACGTGATAGTGGCAGATTGACCCTTTGAGTTCTGAACTTTTGATGCCTTTATTCATTAGTTTACTTTCATGTATAAGAATAGAAATCCAAAAGGCTTTAAACACAAGATTTATAAACTGAGAACAGAGGCTCGGCACCTGTAGCTCAACGGGCTAAGGCAACAGCCACGTACACCTGAGCTGGCGGGTTCGAATCCAGCCTAGGCCCACCAAACAACAATGATAGCTGCAACCAAAAACAAATGGCTGGGAGTTGTGGCGGGCACCTGTAGTCCCAGCTACTTGGGAGATGGAGGCAGGAGACTCACTTGAGCCCAGGAGTTGGAGATTGCTGTGAGCTGTGATGCTACGGCACCCTACCCAGGATGACAGCTTGAGGCTCTGTCTCAAAAAAAAAATAAATAAATAGGCTCGGCGCCTGTGGCTCAACGGGCTAAGGCACCAGCCACATACACCTGAGCTGGCGGGTTCAAACCCAGCCCGGGCCCGCCAAACAACAATGACGGCTGCAACCAAAAAATGGCCGGGCGTTGTAACCGGCACCTGTAATCCAGGCTACTTAGGAGGCAGAGGCAGGAGACTCGCTTGAGCCCAGGAATTGGAGGTTGCTATGAGCTATGATGCCACAGCACTCTATCCTGGGTGTCAGCTTGAGGCTCTGTCTCAAAATAAATAAATAAAATAAACTGAGAACAGAGAACTTTATTGTTTTAAGGTTGTACATAAAGGCTCAGTTAAGTGTCTCCAGTTAAGTGTCCAGAGCTGAAGTGCACTGTCAGGATAGATTGTCCCTCTCTAATGTCAAGTGTCTGAGAAAGGAAGCTTGAAGTGTCAAAGGAGTTAGGTGTTTGTCTTAACCTTAAGATTTCATTCAAACAGCATAGTAGGGCAATTGGACTTGATCTCCCAGCTGGCAGAGAAGCTGTGCAATACACAGGGGTTGTATTTTACTTTTTACTCCAAGGATGGAGGTAGGAGAGGGAAACAGAGGTACTAGGAAGTGGCTCTGGTGTTATTAAATCAGTTTGCTTGGGTGAGGGGGCTCTTCTACGAAAGGAACTTTACCCTGGAAGTGAGAACAATGTAACCTAAAAATTGTGCCCTCTTATTAATTTGAAAAAATAAAAAAATTACTAAAAGACAAATAAATAAATAAATCAGTTTGCTTACCTGTAACAGAGAAAGAGTGTTACCTGAAGCTCAGCCATCCTGGTGTGACAAAATTAAGCTTGTTCCAAAGCTGGAATCGGTCCGTACTCCTAGAGGGCCTGTAGGTGTGGAGGATGCCGGCTCAGGGGGCTCTGACAGTCCCACGACACGAGCTCCGCTCCCTGGCACGTTTCTCTGCAGAGACCAGCTGGCTGCAGAGGGAGCAGGATGCGGCCCCCAGAGCAAGGCCCACTCTAGACACCTTCTTGCCTGAGCCCCCAGTGTAACTCTGTCTTTGAAATATCTCTTCTGTAGTGGTAGCCGCCATTTGAAAAGTTGCCTTCTTCTCAGCTCAGCGCCTGTGGCTCAACGGGCTAAGGCGCCAGCCATGTACCCCAGAGCTCGTAAGTTCGAATCCAGCCTGGGCCCGCCAAACAATAACGGCTGCAACCAAAAAATGGCCGGGTGTTGTGGCGGGCGCCTGTAGTCCCCGCTGCTTGGGAGACAGAGGCAGGAGACTCGCTTGAGCCCAGGAATTGGAGGTTGCTGTGAGCTGTAATGCCAGAGCACTCTATCCAGGGTGACAGCTTGAGGCTCTGTCACAAAAAAAAGAAAAGAAAAGTTGCTTTCTTCTAAGGCCTGTTGTTGCCCCATCTCCTTTCCTCCTGGGCTCTGTCTCCATCTGGTTATCAAAGACCATTGAAGGCCGGGTTTGGAATTTCACTTGTAGGGTATGAGGCTCCTTTCCTAGCTTTTGGAGTTTATGTTGACTATCAGGGGCCAGCTGGGAGCTGAAGTGCACTGTCAGGATAGATTGTCCTTCTCTAATGTCAAAATCTGAATCGGAAAAAATAAAAATTAAAAAATTAAATTAAATTTAAAAATCAAAAAAATAAATAAAATCTGAATTGGGAAGGAGGGAGTTGAAAGAGACACCTTACCTGGAAGTAAAGATGGGGTGAGAGCAGGCAGAATGTAGACCAGAAACCCCAGCGAGCTTACAGAAAAACTAGGATCCCCCTGGTCGCCTTGTCAAACTGTTAGGTGTGGAGGAACCGGATGTCAGGTCCCTGTACATCCTAGTTTTGGGTTCCTAGCACCAAGTCGACAGAATGAATGAGCAGAAGGAAGTGCCAGGGAAGTGACAAAGTTTCTGAATGATTAAAGTGTAGTACATTCGAAGAAAGAATGGGTCAGCCCTCACGAATGGAGGAGAAAAGGAATCTGCTGTAGATGTTGACGGCATAGGAGTTGGGGACTAAGCAAGAGCAGAAGGTTGGGGGTGGGAGGAGGACAGAGTGGTCAGCAGGGTCAAGTCAAAGTCAGAGGTAGAAGGTTTGGGGGGGTCTTTATTGAGAAGGAAAATTTGGAAAGTGCTGCAGGTTTGCTGATACCCACGAGTGAAGGACAACCCTGGAGGAGTAAGAAAGCTTGAAGGTAGGGGGCCTCAGACCACTTGCAAGTTATGAAATTTTCAAGATTTCTAAGGATTAGAAATTTAAAGCCCCATTCTCAGGCCTTTGGTTTCCATTATCTAGTTTACACTGGGGCCTGGCAGTGTTGCGGAGGAATGTTAATTGGTTCAGTTGGTTCAGTTTAATGTCTCCTTTTAAACCCAGAGTGCCTACGGGGTTTTTTTTGTTTGCTTTGTTTTTGTTTTTGTTTTTTGAGACAGAGCCTCAAGCTGTCACCCTGGATAGAGTGCTGTGGCATCACAGCTCACAGCAACCTCCAATTTCTGGGCTCCAGCGAGTCTCCTGCCTCTGCCTCCCAAGTAGCTGGGACAACGCCCGGCCATTTTTTGGTTGCAGCTGTCATTGTTGTTTGGCAGCCCGGGCTGGATTCGAACCCGCCAGCTCAGGTGTACGTGGCTGGCGCCTTAGCCCGTTGAGCCACAGGCACCGAGCCAGGGCGCCTAGGTTTTTGAGGAAACAGCTGAGTGGCAATGGGAGGAATGGGAGGGAATAATAACTACATGGCATACAAGGTAAGAGGAGGTTTGGGGCAGAGGCTCACCAGCAGAGAGGCAAGCATCTCCAAGTCACCTGTGGGGCCAGAAGGATGAAGTCCAGGAGTCCCAAGCCTGTCCCTCAGGCATTCCTGAGGGTAGGTGTCAGGGGGTTAGGGACCAGGGTTCCAGATCCCAAGGGAAATCCCAACCTGGTACAGGATTTTCAGAGCGAGTGGCAGCAGCAGAGCCCCTTCCTCTTCCTTACCGGGTCCATGATTAGTGTGCAGTGGTCATCCAGGCAGGGATCTGAGGTGGTCCCGGGACTGGGCTCCCTGCCTCCATTCCCAGCCAGGAGGGAATGAACATGAGGGGAACAGGGATAGAGTCAGAGGAAAAGATCCATGAGGAGAGGAGGCCAGTCCAGGGACTGGAAAGGCTTTATTAGCAGAGAAAGGAGAGAAAATCAGCAGAGTGGAGTCTGACCAGGGGCAGTCAGCTCAGTTCTCACACGGTTTCAGAGGCTTTTATTATCCCTATCAGTAGGGTTGAATGTGGGAGGGGGCTGCTAGAGGGAGTCCTCCCTTTCTGCAGAGAGACTAATTTTTACACTCAGGGCAAACCTGGGAGCCACTCCCTCCATCAGCTGGCCTGCCAGAGCAAAAGTTACTGTTCTGTTGTTTCCCAGGAACAATAGCCTTGAAGCCTTCCAGTGAGTGGGGAGGGGGTTTGCTGTGATCATACAGTTTGGTTTCTGGCCTGCTTTCTCTCACTGGCTATTTTCCCCTAATGGCTGTACCCTTGTCAGGGTTGTAAGGATTTCTTTCCCACAGTATACATATACTACATTTTATTAATCCACTCATAAATTAATGGGCACTTGGGTAATTCTACATCCTTGCAATTGTGAACTGTGCTGTAACAAATGTGCATACTAGCATTCTTGAACACTTAATACTGCACTGTGACCATTTGTTCGTATGTCTGTCCTAACACTAACCTAAGTTCCCCCTAGGCTGGGATCACATACCCAGCATGACATGCTCTTTTGTTTCCCTTGGATTTAGCATAGTATCAGGGCTCATGGGTATCAGCAAATGTTTGCTGAAATGCACTGATCTGAAAAATAAATTATAAATGAATTCTTTCCTTGAAGGAGAAAAAAGTAAACAAGTAACTGTTAGGCAATGTAAACAATAAGGGGTGAGTAGAATAAACTCTGGTGTTACCTTTGAATAGAGTACGGTGAGCCTGGTAAAACAAATGAAGTCAATAAAAAAATGTTTGGAATGCATATTTTCTGGTTAACCTAACTTTTTTAGTGGAAAGTGCTGTAACCAGCTCCATAAGCAAGAAAACATTTTTTATAGTTTGGGTTTTTGTTGTTGGTTTTTTGGTTTTTTGTTGTTTTTTTAGTTCTCTTATATTTTAAGTTCCCCAAACAGTAAGATTTGCTGAACTTTGTGACTTTCTGTTGCACTGATGCATTCCCTTTTGAGTGTCTTTCCCAAGAACAGTGGAGCCTCTTGCAGCCATGAGAACTACAAAGCCTTACACCACCTGTTTGTCCAGAGATAACAAGATAAGAAACACTCCACCATAGATCTTACCCAAAGACCAATTAAGCAACCAACTCCCCACATCCTGTTCACACACAAAGTTGAAAGAATGGTCACTATTAACCCCTTATTCATTATACTACTAAAATCCCCACACTGGCAAGGACTTATCCACCATTTTTTAATCATAAGGTGTGTGTACTAGCATGAATTCTCACTGCACTCGTGTGCCCTGCAGTCCACCCCAAACATGTAATGATGCTCACGCCCCTCATGCATTTTGCATTTCACCTTCAGAGAAACCCTTGACCATGTTGGTCAGGGAGGTGGATTTGAAGCAGTCCCTATCTCCCACTTCCCAGTTGATGAGTCTCCTGCAACAAATCCTTTCTTCCCTGACAATTCTCATTGTCTCAGTAATTGAGTTTTTGGGCAGCCAGCAACAGTGAACACCCTTGAAGGTTTGTTAACAATTTGGGGGCTCATCCAGAATGCATTGTTTGTGGGTTGGTGGTCCTGGAACAGGGTGGGGGAGATTTTAAAGCCTTTCTAGCAGCTGCCCTGCTGAGTTTCTGCCAGAGGTTGGTTTTGCTTTTTCCCACCTGCTTCACTGTCACCAGCCCCGAATGCATTCCAGATTGGCGGGGAACAATGGACCTTTGACTTTTGGATTTTGGCATTTGCATCCAGACAGGTGAGAGGTATTTGAGGGTACCCTGCAATGGAGAGCTCCTCTCTGCATTTGGTTGGAAGTTTCAACCATTTGTGAAAGCTGGACCTCCAACTGTGTGAACTTGGCACTCCTCAGGCTTATTTGTTGGACCTTCAGTCCATTTGGTGTGTCTGTGTTATGTGTGTGCCTACGGGAAATCAGAATTCAATCTCTGAAGAATTTCTTTTGACTAGATTCTTCAAAACTGGTGTGCATGCTGGAAATGCTCTGTATCTGCCATTTGGATTTGTTTGTTTGCTTGTTTGTTTGAGACAGAGTCTCATTTTGTCACTGTCAGTAGAGTGCTGTGGTATCACAGCTCACAGCAACCCCAAACTCTTGGGCTCAAGCAATCCTCTTGCCTCAGCCTCCCAAGTAGCTGGGACTACAGGCGCCTGCTACTTTCTCTATTTTTGGTAGAGACGGGGTCTTGCTCTAGCTCAGGCTGATCTCAAACTCCTAAGCTCAGGCAATCCACACGCCTCACCCTCCTAGAATACTAGGATTGGCAGGTACTAGCACACTGGGCCGTCTGCCATTGGGTTTTTATGCCATCTGGACCTATGATAGATTGTTTCAGTACTGGTTGGTTTGAGAAAAGATTCTTTAAAACATCTCTCCAAGTCTCCCTCTGTAGAAATTTGTTTAGAAGTACTCTGTTCGTTTTAAGTTTTGTTTTGTCTGATGTGGTGTTCCCAGGCTCCTGCCCGAAACCTCTTAAATGTCTCTTTGTATTGCGTGTTTAATCTGTACGGCATATAGTATGTGGCATATAAATGTATCGTCTATGAGAAAATTTAAAGAAATGCCAGGTTTTCTAGGACTCAGCTGGTCTCCACGTATCATGTTCTGTTCTTGTGCACACATTTAAAAACTGATGGGCAAATTACAAGAATATTTCAGAGCTCAAATGGTCAATTTACCACTATAGAGTTAAAATTTTAAAATTGTTAAGCTCTCATGCTCTGTTTTCTTCTCCACCTATTTTGAAACTGCAGTCATTAAGTTATTGGCATTGAAATTACTGAGATAAAACTGACTGTCCACCATATGGCTAATTTAAGGTTACTTGGAACAGCCACTTCTGGCAACAATGTGAACAATTAAAACTCATTTGAGGCTCGGCACCTGTGGCTCAGCGGGCTAAGGCGCCAGCCACATACACCTGAGCTGGCGGTTCGAATCCAGCCCGGCCGCCAAACAATGACGGCTGCAACCAAAAAATGGCCGGGCGTTGTGGCGGGCGCCTGTAGTCCCAGCTACTTGGGAGGCGAAGGCAGAAGACTCGCTTGAGCCCCGGAATTGGAGGTTGCTGTGAGCTGTGATGCCACAGCACTTTATCCAGGGTGACAGCTTGAGGCTCTGTCTCAAAAAAAAACAAAAAAACTCATTTGAAACTGAGGGTTAAACAAAAGCAAAAGAGGAAAAAGAAAGAAAGAGAGAGAGAGAGAAAAGGGAGGGAGGGAGGGAAGGCAGGAAGGAAGGAAAAAAAGATGGACTCAAACTTACCCAAAATGTTGGTCTGTAGTTTTCATTACATTACCTAGTAAGGCAACTAAAATTTGGTATATTTTTATAATACTGCCTGGCCCCAGCACTCTCTCAGGTCTGGGAGATATGGCCACTTACTGGGTTATTGAGCTACAATACTGTTCTCCAGTTAGATTTCTTTTGTCATCACACTGGGAAATGGTATGTAGTCCTTTATGTATGTACAGTCTTAGATGCTTCTGTCTCAAAAGAAGCCAGATCAGCTCCTGCTCACCAAGATCCCCTTCTTCGGAGGAACAGCCACGAGCTCCTCTTCCTGTGAGCACCGTGTCTGGAACAATCCGGAGATCCAGTGGGCAGGCCGGGCCCAGGACCACGGAGTGCGTTACACTTTGCCTGGCAGGGCCCTGGAGGACACGAACGGAAAGTAGTGAAGATTGATTGCCACCAGGAGGATCCCTGAGCTGGGTTTTGAAATCCCTGCCTTCGGCCCGACGGGAAGCAAACAGATGTCGCAGCTGAAAGAGGTGGAGAGCTCCCTGGCAAACCGAAAGAGCGAAAGCAAGCGGCCTGCCCTGTCGCTCTGATCATTGATGATCCCACAGGGAACAGCTTCGTGGAAAAACCCCTATGCTCCCCCAAAAGATGATGATTACATGCTACAACTGGACCCTCAAGCAGGACGAGATGCTGGGGCTCCAAGCAGAAGCACCTGCGGAGCAGAGAAGCCAGAAGAGGAAGAACTCGGAAATGAAGTGCCGCAGTTCAACATGAACTCCCCAAACGCAATGCCCCAGCCAAGACCTTTCCTGGAAGTAGACCCCCTTAACCCCATCTTCCATCTCACCTTAAAGAAGTTATCGTCATGGCTACCAACTGCGAGAAGTGCAGGCATCGGACCAATAAGGTGAAATCTGGAGGAATACTAGGGCCACGGGGCCCGAGATCACCGCCGCCCCACAGATCCCTCCGCTGTGACCAGACCGCCTTACCGCGCCACAGATCCCTCCGCTGTGACCGGAACTCCTCACGTCTGACACGTGTAGGGTGGACATTCCAGAGCTAGAATTTGAACTGGAAAGGGCCGTGCTCCGGGGCAAGTTCGCCCCCGAGACTGAAAGATGTCTGAGGACTGGTGACCAAGGACACTTTCACACTGGGCCACAGTTCTGATCCTGGCCAGACGGAGAAACTGCAGGAGTTGAGACCGAAGTTGGAGCAGATGACCCAGGGTAACCTGAAGTCATCTTTGTCAGGGACGATCCATCCTCGTTACTTGCAGAATGTAGAAGACTCTGAGATGAAGGGGGAGCATTACGAGCACTTTAACCAAAACAAAGAGCGAGGGCTCAAGCGCATGAAGATGGGGCATGAGGCAGGCCTGGCTCCACAGCGCCAGCGGAGGTTGGGCCATGGGCCGGTGCTGCTCATACCATAGGGATATTTATTACCATTATTATTATTTATTACCATTGGAATAAGGCTGGCGTGTTCTCCCCACCAGCCTTTGCCCATGGCGGGGAGGATACCTGGTCTGAGTCACAGTCCCACGTCCACTTTCTAAACAGCTTGTGACGCACGTGCAGGCCTATTGTGTTGCTTGACCTTATTTTGGAGGTTTGGAATAACCCTGGGAAGAAACGGGGAAATGAATCCCGGGGCATGCCATTATCACTTTTGTTCCTGTCTAGTGTTTAACCTCCCTCCACATAATGCTGTGTACTCTAAGATTGGAATTCAGAAGATGGAGAATGTGGAGTAAATTTACAGGAAATTGGGAGTTGGTCTGGGGTATACAAATTACTGACTTTCAGCCCTGGGAGACTGAGGCGGATGGATTGCCTGAGCTCAGGAGTTCAAGACCAGCCTGAGCCAGAGTGAGACACCATCTCTAAAAATAGCCGGGCATTGTGGTGGGTGCTTGAAGGCCCAGCTACTTGGGAAGCTGAGGCAAGAGGATCACTTGAGCCCAAGAGCTTAAGGTTGCTGTGAGCTCTGATGCCAGGGCACTCCACCAAGGACAACAAAGTAAGACTCTATCTCAAAAAAAATACTCACTTTCAACAGGAGTCTCCCAAAGGGATACAGGCTAGTTCAAGTGAAAGAGTTATTTAAATGATGGCTTTCAAACCAAAAAAAATAAAGAAGAAAAAGAAGCCAGATCAAATTAAATTTAAGACTTTAGTGCAGAGACCTTTAAGAAGGTTGGGGAGGCCATGTGCAGTGACTCACACCTGTAACCCTAGCACTCTGGGAGGCTGAGGAAGGAAGTTCAGAAGTTCAAGACCAGCCTGAGCAAGGCTGAAACCTCATCTTTACAAAAATTTAGTCAGGAGTTGTGGTAGACGATAGTAGTCTCAGCTACTCAGGAGGCTGAGGCAGGAGGATCACTTGAACCCAGGAATTTGAGGTTGTTCTGAGCTGTGAGGTCATGGCACTGTAACCTGGGTGACAAAGCCAGACTATCTAAAAAAAAAAAAAAGAAGAAGAAGAAAAGGAGAAGGGGGAGGGGGGTAGAGGAGGGGAGGGGCGAGGAGGAGAATGAGGATGAGGAGAGGAAGGAGAAGAAGGAGAAGGAGAAATCTGGGGAATAAGAACCCAGACCTAAAAGCCCATCTTGTCGTCAGAATGTACCTGTATGCTAAGGAAGACCTTTGGGCAGCTGCAGCTCCAATTTCTTTCTGAGATCCCTCTTCCAACTCTCCTGCCCCATCTTATGAGTTTGGACCCCTTTTTTCATCCCTGCTGGCTCCTCCAGCCATCTATACTTCGCTTTCTTTCTTCTCTGAGCATAGTCACGGGAAGCATGTGGACGTAGTCCCAACTTCATGTACCCGACAGGGTAAACAATTAGATTGGGGTCCTCTCTCCTTCCCAGCAGGGCCGTTTCCTTCAAGACAGATCCCTTCAAGAGGAATAAAGGAGAATGGGCAGCCAGCCAGGTTAATGTGGGTTTAGAACCCATTTACCACTTCTGATTGGTACAAATGAAAACAGAATAATCCTGCCCATAGGGACAAATCAAAGTGTATAATGGATCTGTTTGAATCTATTGTCACCATGCATCGCCCCACATGGGCTGATGTCCAGAGTCTGTTAAACATACTGTTAACCTCTGAGCACCATCACATTGTCCTGGAAAAGGCTAGAGAAGAGGCTGACTAATTATGTGTGGGAAACTCAAATAACCAGGGGAGAAATGGAGCTAATTTAGTCATCCCAATGCATGACCACCAAGGGTCAGAAAATTAGTATTTACCCTTACGCCATGGAGCCTCATTAGGGCTGCTCTCATGCCTTTGACATTTCTGACGCAAAGGAAGAAAGTTCAAGAGTAGGAAATACCATGCAAGAAATGTTAAAATACCCCCAGCTCAGTGGGTCCAAATCACCCCTGCCCCCTCCACTGTCTGCGGTGGAGCCAGAACCCATTCCTCTCCGTGATATGGACACAGAATTTCCCCCTCTGCCAATGTTCAAACAATCAGGCTCATTGGCAGCTTCAGCTGCTGACTGAGAGCCTTATTGTCCTAACAGCAAATCAAAAAACCGTTCTTCAGACACCTATAAACACTTTCAAAAACAAATTTCTCAACATAGATGAATAATGGCCCCTGGAAAAATACAAACTAAAAGCCCCATTGCCTATTTAAGATACAAATTAACTGACTCCACTGTTCACCCTCAAAATGTTCAATTCATCAACTCATTTAATTTACTCAATTTAAAAGGTAACCACAAAGGGACCCCCAGACTGTTTGGGTAAGTGCTGTGTAAGTACTGGTGGGGAAGCCTGGACAGACAGCCCGGGGTGCAGTGCTCCAACGCTCCTAGCAGCACTGCCGGGAGATTTCTCCTGAGAGTCTTGGGATTCTGCTGTCACATCCCGATTTTCACTAATCACTGGGGTCTACCTGCTTTATTTCGGTTGCGCACTGAAAACTTTAGTTGTGATTTTGTTCTTGAGAAATTCAGCGTTTCTATATCTGGTGTGTTATGGGAACTCAAGCCTCAATCCCAAATTACAGCCCATTGGCGTGTCTTCTGTTTGATTGGTCTCAGTATGGGTAGCCACCTATAACTAAAAGGCAATGAAATTTTACTGTAACATGGCCAGACCACTGGGTCTATCATCTTTTATTTTATTTTTTTTTTTTTGAGACTGAGTCTCACTATGTCACCTTTGGTAGAGTGCTGAGGCATCACAGCTCACAACAACCTCAAACTCTTGGGCTTAAATGATTCTCTTGCCTCAACCTCCTGAATAGCTGGGACTATAGGCGCCTGCCACAAAGCCTGATAATTTTTGTTGTAATTGTCAGTGTTGTTTGGCAGGCCTGGGCTGGGTTCGACCCAACAGCTCCGATGTATGTGCCCCTACCCGTTGAGCTACAGGCGCCAAGCTGGTCTATCATCTTGACTCTAGAGAAAAATGGCCTTTGAATAGATCCTTGAATTATTATAACCCTTTAACTTTGTTTAACAAATCTGGTTGAAATACTTAAGTTTGTTTTTTCTTAGTAGAATTTATGAGTCTAAAAGCAGTAATTAAAATATATCTATACATCTAATTTACAAAGTGTAAAAATGGTTAACAAAAAATAACTTAGGCGGGGGTGGCGCCTGTGGCTCAAAGGAGTAGGGCGCCAGCCCCATATGCCAGAGGTGGCAGGTTCAAACCCAGCCCTGGCTAAAAACAGAAAACAACAAAAAAAATAGGCTGGGAACAGCAGCTCATGCCTGTAGTCCTAGCACTCTAGGAGGCCTAGGCGGGTGGACCACTTGATCTCATGAGTTTAAGACCAGCCTGAGCAAGAGTGAGACCCCATCTCTACTAAAAATGAAAAACTGGGGCAAAAAGATTACTTGAGCCCAAAAGTTTGAGGTTGCTGTGAGCTATAAGACTATAGCACCCCACCCAGGGCAACAGCTTGAGATTTAAAAAAAAAAAATGTTTTTATTATAACTAGAATCTAGGCAAATTCCTAAAATAAATTAAGTAATTAATAGTCTGAATAAAAATATATGTTTAAAAGTCAGCAAATATAAAGTCTGTATGTCTGTCTTCTTATGTATCTGGATATGTCATGTGTCTGTAATATTTCACTATCAAAATATACAAAAGATTGCTGTGAGCTATGACACTATGGCACTCTACCCAAAGTGACAGACTGAGTGTGCGTGCGTGTGCACACACACACAGAGCTTTAATTAATTAGCTTTAAAAAAAGAAAAATATCAAAAAAAAAAAAAACAGAACTCAAATCTCTTTTTGTTCAGGTGACTTTGGTATTGTTTGATAAATAAAATTGGTCTTAAACCTGTTATTTAAATTCAGATGTTTAAAGATTATAAAACTGTCACTTCTGTAACATTGCTAAATTTTACTGAATTTGACTCTAAACTTAATGTTCTTGATTTTAAGCCTCTAAATTCTGAAGTCAGATAAGTAAGTGACTGTGGTAAGACCTACAGTAATGTTCTTCTTGCCTAAAACCACAATTACAAGACACAGTCTAGCCCACATGGACCCTTCTCTGCTCCAAATTTGCCCTCTGGCTATTCTGGAAAAACAAACAAACAAACAACAAAAAAAAACAGAATTCTCCAGTCTTCCTACTTCTGTCTTGAATTCTGCACCTGATAAATAAATTAAGAGCACAAATTGTTCCTATCCTTTGCAACCATCTTTAATGCCACATGACCATGTGAAACTTAGAAGGACAAAGGGGAAGATATCAGAAATGGTACCGATGTTGTCGTTTCAGAGCACTTTTCATTAACTTAAAACCGTAAAGTCAAATTATGTTTCATAAAAATGCCTGAATCGGCTCGGTGCCTGTGGCTCAACGAGCTAAGGTGCCAGCCACGTACACCTGAGCTGGCGGATTCGAATCCAGCCCGGGCTGCCAAACAACAATGATGGTTGCAGCCAAAAAATGGCCGGGCGTTGTGGCGGGCACCTGTAGTCCCAGCAACTTGGGAGGCAGAGACAGGAGACTCGCTTGAGTCCAGGAATTGGAGGTTGCTGTGAGCTGTGATGTCACAGCACTCTATCCAGGGTGACAGCTTGAGGCTCTGTCTCAAAAAAAAAAATTTTTTTTAAATGCCTGAATCATTTAAAAATGTAATGCTTCAGCTATTTAAATTATTTTAAAAACTGAGTCTTTATCAAAAAATAGAATTTTTGCCTTTTAAGTCGTCTAATTATCAATTTGGCCAAGTAAATAATTAACTTTATAGTAGAGTGTAATCGTGTTTTGTGAAAAGGACTTTTTAAGAGTAAGAAAGATTAAACAGAAAGGAAAATAGCATTGTGTAAGAAAGGCTCTTGTGTGGTAAATTTTGTCCTGAAATAGAATGACTGGTTGTTTACAAGTACAGTAAATTGTTGTCATTAAGAAAGTGAAAAGCGGGTGTACCTATGGCTCAGTGAGTAGGGCACCAGCCACATATACCGAGGGTGGTGGGTTCGAACCCAGACCCCAGCCATACTGCAACAAAAAAAAATAGCCAGGCATCATGGTGGGTGCCTATAGTCCCAGCTACTTGGCAGGGTCAGGCAAGAGAATCACCTAAGCCCAAGAGCAGGAGGTTGCTATGAGCTGTGATGCCACGGCACCATACCAAGGGTCACAAAGTGAGATTCTGTCTCTAAAAAAAAAGAGAGAGAGAGAAAGTGAAAAGCAGGGCAATACAGAAGGTTTGGGATGTTTGTAAATTGTCTATGCAGGTTGAATAAAACTTATAAAAGGAAATTTGTGAAAAATTCTGCATGTGATCCAGTTACCTATAAGTTGCCTTTAAAATCTTTTGGCCTGTGATCCTATTTAAACAAATATTTTAAGTCTTTAATATTTAACAAACCTTCCAAAATCAAAATCAAAACTCTAAATTTGGTCTTTTTAAAGTATTAAAACCACTGAAAGTCAAAACAAAATTTAGACTTATTCAGTATGTTAAAACTATATAAAAATATTGTCAAATATAAAATAGTAATTAATTTTCTGTACATTATATATACATATATTCAAATATTATAAAATATTAGTCTGTCTTAATGTATATTATCTGTAATAATTTTTTAATTCATCTCAGAAAGATTATCCTTCAAGAAAAGTTTATCAGGCTCGGCGCCTGTGGCTCAATGGGCTAAGGCAATAGCCACATACACCTGAGCTGGCAGGTTCGAATCCAACCTGGGCCCGCTAAACAAAAATGATGGCTGCAACCAAAAAAAATGGCCAGGCATTGTGGCGGGCACCTGTAGTCACAGCTACTTGGGAGGCAGAGGCAGGAGACTCACTTGAGCCCAGGAATTGGAGGTTACTGTGAGCTGTGATGCCACGGCACTCTCTCCAGGGTGACAGCTTGAGGCTCTGTCCCCCTCCCCCCCCAAAAAAAGAAAAGAAAAGTTTATCTGAAGTTTATCCTTCAAGAAAAGTAATAGAATAATTCACAAATTCTCTTAAATACCAAACTACCAAAACCTTTACCCTGGGTAATAACCAAGTAGATACACTAACTTCTCACAAAGAAATATTACATGTCAATACAACAGGCTTTCAGCCTCCCATACTTCTCATCATCAAAGTGCCAAAACCATTAACATATCAATTCAAATTACCTACTGAACTTGCCAAATAGTGCAGGCTTGTCAAGCCGTCCAAGCATCAAAGGACCTTCCCTTGAAAACAAAATTCCAACCCTCGAAGTTTACACAATAATGAACTATAGCAAACAAATATTATGTATTATCCATCATTTAAAACATTTAAATTTTTTTGGTGGCGCCTGTGGCTTAGTCAGTAGAGCACCAGCCCCATATACTGAGGGTGGCAGGTTCAAACCCAGCCCCATCCAAACTGCAACAAAGAAAGCCGGGCGTTGTGGCAGGAGCCTGTAGTCCCAGCTACTTGGGAGGCTGAGGCAAGAGAATCACCTAAACCCAGGAGTTGGAGGTTGCTGTGAGCTGTGATGCCACAGCACTCTACCAAGGGTGATAAAGGGAGACTCTGTCTCTACCAAAACATAAAAAAATATTTAAATGTATCCATGTCACTGTTGACACAGCAGGTATAGCCATGCTACACCATTAAATAAAGAAAAAGTTCACCATACCCTTTCCCATTTGTTAAAATGCTTTGCCTATATGGGAACTCCCAAGAAACTAAAAACAGACAATGGCCCATGTTATACCTATAATACTTTTCAAAACTTCCTTCTTAATTGACAAATTCAACATATTACAAAAAATACCTTAAACCCCACAAGACAAGAAATTATCAAACTTACTAACTGCACTTTTAAAAATTACATTAAAAAAGGACGATATGACCCTTGTATCTGTTACCCCAAAGTTATTATCAACAAAGCCCTTATAAATATTAATCTTTTTAATCAAAATCCTGATAATTTGTCTGCATTTTAATGGCATTTTCAAAATGCCTCCAAACCAACATGGCTGAAAGATCAATGAATGTTCGTGCTATGCTTAGACTTGACTCAAAGGGAAGAACCTTATCCAGTCTTAACTTGGGGGAGAGGGTATGTATGTGTTTCCACCCCAACAGGACCTGCTCGGTTCCCTAAAACAAAGACCAAACATGAACTGGAAGTTCCACTTCAACCCACAGCTGATTCAAGATCCCTTTCAACAGATGTGTCTTCAACAAAATCTACAAGTACTCCTGCCCCAAACACTAAGGGCACCCCCAATAACATAGGGATCACTTAAAAAATTATTTCAATGGCTGGGCATGGTGGCTCATGCCTATAATGCCAGAACTCAGGAGGTCGAGGAGAGTGGATTGCTTAAGCTCACAAGTTCAAGACCAGCCTAAGCAAAAGCAAAATCCCATCTCTACTAAAAATAGAAAAACTGAGGCAAGAGGATTGATTGAGCCCAAGAATTGGAGGTTGTTCTGAGCTATGACACCATAGCACTCTAACCAGGGCAACGACTTGAGACTCCATCTCAAAAAAGAAAAAAAAAGAAAAAGAAAACTTATTTCAAGATACCAATTCTCTCACAAGACAGCTCAGTGCTCCTCCAACACCTGAAAACAAGTTCCTGACTTAACCACAGGGGTAACTCAGACCTCTGTCAAAGTGTGCTTTCCCTTTTTATTGTGTTTTTAATCTGCAACAAAAGCAGAACTGTCTATTGGGCTCACTTAATAGCACCACCTTTAGTCCAGCCTGTGTTTGGGGGAGATTCTGAGTCCCCTCTTTCCAGTAAGGACACCACTTAGACTGGAGGTTTTTTTATGCCCCTAAGACAACTCTTGCTGAACCAGACTGACTGGCTTTATTACCCTCAATGTCTTGCTATTAATAAAACTCCTATGTGTTTTTCCCTCCATTCATTCCAACCCTATGCTACAGTTGTGCCTCAACTTTACTCCTCCTTTACTCCTGATAACTCTCCTTGGAACACTTGCCGGGTACAACAACCTCTCCAAACTAATCTCACTCAACAAGTTTCCCTTCTTAACTGGGGGCCCTGTGGCCATTTAACTGCAAGAGGTAAACCATTAAAGTTTGCAGAATGAACTTAAAACAATCTCGTCTAGAACAACATGTCCCTTTCAGGTGCAATGCTTCAAGCCTGTCAGCATGCTCAGTGTTCCCTTTGTTATTCTAAACTCTGGTGAATTACCCTACCCTTTCCCCCCAAATTTTATGACCCGAACCAGTGCTACAGGCATGTTTGCAGTAAATTTAACAACTTCTTTCTCCCATGAAATCCTTGTATGTACTACTAGCCCATATGTATTCTTATTAGCTCCTTCTTTTTCATTTCATAACACAATTTATTCTTCTACCCTGTCATTCTTTACTGCTTGGTTAAGTGCTTGCTCCTCCCATCACAATGTTACTCGTTTGAACATCACCACTGTAGTCATTATGAGGGGAAAAAAGTGAATGCCTGGGTTCCAGTTCATCTTGAATGACTCTGGCAAGCACTTTACTTATTTTAATTGATACATTAAAGAAATTAAGACCAAAAAGTTTCCTTGTGAGCCTTGCTGCTTTCATAGTTTCTACAATTGTTTTACTTGCTTCTGTATCAGTGGCTATAGCTGCCTTAGCCAAATCTGTTCAGATTGCTCATTTGATTGATACTATGAAGGCTAATAACACACAAGAGCTCATAAAATAAGCTAAGATTGACAATCAAGTTAGGCAAAGACGTAATGCCCTCAAGGCTGCCATTGAATGACTTGGTGATAAGCTCTACAAAGAAGAACAGCTCTTCCGTGTGATTTTAATAGCACCAACATTTGTGTTATAGTAGTTCTCTCTATCTGTGGGAACAAGTTAAGAATCATTTACATAGAGCCTTCAATGACACTATGGTTCAAAATATAGCTGACTTATCCAATCAACTACATGAATAAGCTATTACCATCCAAAAGACCAACCAACATTCTATTTTTGACACTTCAGAGAAAGATTCTCAGTGGTTATCTCCTCATTGGTTTTCCAGATTAAATTTAAGAATGTGGTTTTTTGGTGCTCTCCTGATCCTCCTCTTCATCATCATCATCACCTTCGGGTGATGGATGTGTCATCTGACCCAATGACAGAAGAAACAAGATGAAACATTTGCTTATGTTCACTTAACGATGTTAAAAAACAAAATGAGGGATAGGTAGAGGAAACAGAGCCTTGATCTTTAGCATAAGACTCACTTCCTGTTGAGAGACCTGGAGAATCATGAGAATGGCGTGTCAGTTGTGTACATGCAGGAGATCAGAAAACTGGCCTCCACGGGAGAATATGGATGTGAGGCACAGCAATGCCAGACCTAATGGTTATGGTAAAGATACTCTAGATTCCAAAACAGGGTCTTGCTTCAGGTCTGAGATTTTGCAAAACGAATTGAATACATTCTGTCTGACACTTTCCATATTCCCCCTTTTTTCATGCTGATGTCTGATAAGTAAATTTTAACTACTTTTTCTGACTTTGTGATATAAATCCAGACCCAAGGTTAGCTCAGGAGGGCTCTTCCCAGAGTTCCTCAGTCCCCCGGCACAGACTCTGTGTTAAGCCTCTTCATTCCTTGTGCCAAGACCCCCTCATCTGGTGACCCCTGACCCCTTCAGAACCCGAACATTGGAGATAAAGATAAAACTCACAATTTCTGAGACAACATCTTGGCTGGGCTGAGGAAAAAGGTCCCTAAAACTAAAAGCCTGAGTAAGGTTCAGGAGATGGGAAACCAATGAAAATCTATCAGCTTTCCTAAAGAGAACTATGGAGGCATATGAGAAATATACTGATACAGATCCAGAAAGTTGCAATAATTCAAGGTTGATTAACATGACTTTTATTGATCAAAGCATGCCTGATTCCACAAAAGTTGCAGAAGTTAGAGGGGGTTCTCACTTTGCCCATATCTCATTTGGCTGACATGGCTCATAAAGTCTTTATAATTCACGAATGAGGCTAAAGAACAATAGAAGGAGAAAGAAAGGTATAAAAAATGAAACAACAGGCACAACTTTTGGCAGAAGTTCTAGCAGAAAACTCTAAGGGATCCCCTCAACAGAGACCACTGCTCCACAGAGGAAAAAGATCAAGCAGAACAAATTCCCTTAGAAAAAGACCAATGTGCCTACTGCGAGAAGGGTCATTGGGAGAAAGGTTGCATTAAATTATAGCAAAAGAGTGATAGGAAACCTCCTGTATAACTGATGGGGCTAAATACAGAAGATATGGACTGATGGGACCCTAGGGCTCCCCAAAATCCATGAGAATTACAGCCATTAATATCTTCCACCAGGAGCCAAGGGTAACCAAGAAAGTGGGAAAAAAATTGATTGATTTCCTGCCAGGCATGGTTGTTCACACCTGTAACCCTAGCACTCTGGGAGCCCTAAGCAGGTGAATTGCCTGAGCTCACAAGTTCCAGACCACCCTGAGCAAGTGCATGACCCCATCTCTACTAAAAATGAAAAACTAAGTCAAGAGGATCACTTGAGCCCAAGAGTTGGAGGTAGCTGTGAGCGATGGATGCCATGGCACTCTGCCAAGGATGACAAAGAGAGACTCTGTCTCAAAAAAAAAAGGTTGATTTCCTAACCCCTAGTTGTGGGTGATGCAACTTACTCAGTTTTAAACCTTAAACTGGCTGAGCTTACTAGAGGCTCAATGCTGGTGATACGGGTATCTGGAAAACCCTCCCCAAATTACTTCCTTCAGCCATCAGGTTGTGCTATTGGAAATTGCAGCAATTGGAATTGCTGGGTCAAGATCTTCCCTCTAAATTGCAGGCACCGCCAGCATCTACAGCTTTAAGATTTTATGATGTGGGCCATTCTCACGGGGGCTAGGTGATATCTTAGGGTGGTTTTGATTTGTGTTTCTCTTATAATTAGGGATGAGGAGCATTTTTTCATCTTTGTTAGCCAAGAACATTTGTCTATGTTCTTTAGAGAAAGTTCCATTCATTGATATAAGGGATTGTTGGCTTCTCATTCTGCTTTCCCAAGGCCTAAGGCTTGACATTGTCACTGGCACCATATGAGTCTGTTCCACAGCCTCATACTTGTTTTGGCGATTTTGATGATTTACCAGATGTAAGATGGTATCACCAGGATGCTTTCATGTGCCTTTCTTGGTTTGTTTCATATACAGGGAATTATGTATGTACATTTGTTAATGTACTTCCTCATCCAAATTGCATATTTATTTTACTTTGTCTACTTACCTATTAAACTGCTATGTTTTCAAAAAATATATAAAAGAAAAGAAATTGCAGGCTCAATTGACCTTTCAGAATAAAGACGTGCATATCTCAGTTCCCCTAGAACATGCCTCTGCCTTGCAAGCACCTCTACCTGCCCTCTTGGATGTCCCCAAAGAGCTGCCTGCTGAAGTCCTCAATCAAGTCAACCCTGAGGTATGGGCTACCACTATAATCTCCATACTCTGGTACCCAGTCCATGGCCTATTAAGAACGAGGTCACACAGCAAGTGGTGAGCAGTGGGCAGGCAGGCAACTGAAGCTTTATCTGTATTTACAGCCTCTCCCTTCACTGGCATCACCACCTGAGCTCCACCTCCTATCAGAGCAGCAGCAGTATTAGATTCTCATAGGAGCACAAACCTGACTGTAAACTGCGCATGCGAGGGATTTAGGTTGCTCGCTCCTTATGAGAATCGAATGCCTGATCTGAGGTGGTGATGCTAGCACTGGGGAGTAGCTACAACTACAGATCATCCTTAGCAGAGAGGTTTGGCTGCACAGAGACAATAATAAATAATTGCTTGCAAATTTATATCAAAACTATCTCTCCCACTCCCAGTCCATGAAAAATTGTCTTCACCATGAAACCCGTCCCTGATGCCAAAAATGCTGGGGATCGCTGGTCTGCTGGCCAGCCGAGAAGGGCACATGTGGACTCTGCTTATATCAAGGTAAAACCAGGGATTTCTCCCCATCGACTCAAGCAGTACTCATTAAAGCTTCAAGCTAGGGAGAGCCCCTAGTTGTGGCCTTTTTAAAATATGGACTTCTGGCCTTGTCACTCTCCCTATAACACTCCCATTTTGCCAGTTCAAAAACATGGATCTGAGGAATAGTACTTTATTCAGGATCTGTGAACAATAAACCAAATAGTGGAAGACATTCATCCTGGGGTACCTCAAATTCTTCTCACTACTATAACAGCTGGGCTCGGTTTTCAGTGATAGACCTAAAAGACGCCTTCTTTTGTTTCCCCTTGCTCCTGAATCACAAGAACGCTTTGCTTTCGAATGGGAGGGTTTAAGGACTAAAACCAAATGCCAGTGCTGTTGGACTGTCCTCCCCCAGGGACTTAAAACTTCTCTAACTGTACTTGGCAAATTCTGCCTAGAGATTTAAGAAAATTCATTTTAGAAGAGGGAGTAATTTTACAGTATGTCAGTGACAATTTGATTGAGGTGAGACTAAATCAAGGCACATGCTGTAATTGTCTTGAGTCTCTTAGCTCACAAAGCGTATAGAGCATTCCAGAAAAATGCCCAGATCTCACTGTCCACTGTCAAATACTTGGGATTTGAATTATCTCAGGGGACTTGAAATCTCCTCCCTAACCAGAGGGCAGCTGCAAACTGGGTGGCAGTCCCCACCACTCATAAACAGCTGTGAGCATTCCTGGGCCTGCCAGGGTTTTGTCAGATTTGCGTTCCCAGCTTCAGCCTAATAGCCAGTCCCATAAAGCCTTAAAGGGAAACTAAAAAGAATCCCTTACCTGGACAGGGGAATGTCAAGTGTTTTTTTACTATTAAAAAAAAAGTCTGGCTCGGCGCCTGTGGCTCAACGGGCTAAGGCGCCAGCCACGTACACCTGAGCTGGCGGGTTTGAATCCAGCCCGGGCCCGCCAAACAACAATGACGGCGGCAACCAAAAAAAAAAAAAAAAAAAAGATGGCCGCGTGTGGTGGCGGGCACCTGTAGTCCTAGCTACTTGGGAGGCAGAGGCAGGAGACTCGCTTGAGCCCAGGAATTGGAGGTTGCTGTGAGCTGTGATGCCACGGCACTCTATCCAGGGTGACAGCTTGAGGCTCTGTCTCAAAAAAAAAAAAAAAAAAGTCTGTGCCTCCCAGATTTGAATTGTTAATCCAAGAAAGACAGGGGTTAGACTTGGGGTATTAACCCAAACTTTGGGAGCTCATAAGCAACCTGTGACAAAGGGATGGCCCACTTATTTGAGTACAATTGAGGCTACTTGTTATATTTTACAAGAAGCTGAAAAGCTTTCCCTTAGATAGCCAGTAACTGTTCATATTGCACATTATGTTACCCCTGTTAGATCAGAAGGTGAGCTGGTAGTTAACAGCTGGCCAGTTGGGCAAATATCAGGCTACTCTGTTAGATAATCCTAATGTACTTCTAAAGGCAGTGTCCACCTTGAATCCTGCCACCCTGCTGCCTATGGATTCTCACTCCCCAGTTCATGCTTGCATTCAAATTCATAGACCAAGGGCCGAGCGCAGTGGCTCATGCCTGTAATCCTAGAACTCTGTGAGGCCAAACCTAGAGGATTGCTTGAGCTCAAGAGTTCAAGACTAATCTAAGCAAGAGTGAGATGCCATCTCTACTAAAAACTAGAAAAATTAGATGAGTATTGTGTTACACGCCTATAGTCCCAAATACTCTGGAGGCTAAGGCAGGAGGATCCCTTAAGGCCAGGAGTTAGAGGTTGTTGTGAGTTATGGTGATGCCACTGAACTCTACCTGGGATGAGAAAGTGAGATTCTGTTTCATAAAAAGAATTATTGACCAATTATATTCTAGCCACCCATATTTGACTGATCAGCTCCCATCAGACCCAGATGAAGAATTTTTCACAGATAGGAGTAGCTTCATGAAGAATAGACAAGGCAAAACTGGGTATGCTATGGTTACCTGCCAACAGGATGGGTTGAAACTTATCCACCAGAACTGAATGACTATCAGAAGCCACTAAATACCTTTTAAAGGAAATTATTCCTAGGTTTTGACCTCTATCAGCTCTTCAAACTGATGTTGGAGCAGATTTTTGGTGCCAGAATCACCCAAGAAATCTCAGGGATTGTATAAATCAGTTGGAGAATGCATTCATGAAGAACCCAGTTTTCAGAGAAAGCTGAAATGAATGAACTTTTAAAAAGACTCTCTCTGAAACAGCTCAAGAGACTAGTTTAACTTGGCACAAGATGTTATCCCGTGCCCTGCTGAGAATTCAGGTGACCCCCAGAAGTAAGCTGGCACTTAGCCCCTTTGAAATTGTTATGCCATTCCTAAGAACTTCCATCTCTACCCCCCAGAGAAGGAGGCTCACTCAGAAGTAAAACAGCCTGGTAATATGCTAACTAGTTATTTCTGGTTTGCCTCCAATAGGCTCCAGTTTCTAACAGATGTGCCCTTTATTCCATAAAGCCAGGAGATAAGGTGTTACTGAAAAATCCAGAGAAATCAACATCCCCCAAATCAACTACAGCCACAGTGGATCAGCCCATTTGAGATGCTCCTGAGAATTCACTCATTGTTAAACTCACAGGAGTTAGGCCATGGATTCATCACCCTCGGATAAAACACACACCCCTACCAGAGTCCCTACCCTCAAGGATTCATCACCCTGAGACCCTGGAGAAGCAGTGGGCTTTTGAGCCCTTAAAGGACTCAAAGTTACTCTTCCACAAAAAGAGATAAGTAACATGAAGTTATATACTCTTTGATACCCTATGTATCTTACTTATTCCTTGGGGCTTTTTGTTTGCCTGGCAAGAAAACACTTTAATTAGGATTTCTCAAACTGTCACCTCCTCCGCTAACCTGGCTCTCTACTGGGCTTGTCATCCTAAACCCGGTTCAGTGCAGTAACATTCTGACCCTCCACTTGTATATAGTTTCACTAATGTGCCCTCCTGTCTCTTGGATCAGCCATCATGTACAATTTATAACTCCATACTCAGAGGTCCCATGTTTCTTTCTTACCCACCCCCATACCAAACATCATAGATAAAGTGACATCAAGGACACACAATCTTACAAGAACACTTCCCACAGGCCATACAGTTTCCCTAAACTGACCACCTATGGTAGAAACTCAATTATGGCAGTCTTTCCAGCACCTCTTTAGACTATCCTATTAACAAATGTTTTACCCCTGCCAGAGAAGGACCGTGGGACCAGTATCTGTACCACAGTATGCCAGCAGAAATGGCTCCCCAGGGCTCTGGGAAAGCAGCGCTTATCAGTTCCTGGAAGGAAAGGATCAACTCTGTTATACAGACCCTTGACTAAAAATTTTAACCCTAATGTTACCTAAACATGGCTCTATAAACCTTCAAACAGAGCAGGTGATGTTTGTGTACCCTTGGATATATTTTTGTCTATAGAGGTAAGGAAGGAACTCTTTGGGCTTATGATTGCTTAAACAGCTACACAATGGGGAAACTTGTTCATTAAGACTCCTCACCACTCTCTTCTTGATCCATAACAGATCTTTTTTTTTTTGAATTTTTTTTTTATTAACTCACAGCTGCGTACATTAGTGCAATCAAGGGGTCCAATGTGCTGGTTTCATGTACAATCTGAAATGTTTTCATCAAACTGTTTAAGATAGCCCTCATGGCATTTTCTTTCTTTCTTTCTTTCTTTTTTTTTTCCCAGTGGTAAGACAGAATTTATACAAAAGAATACAGAAAACACTAAAGCTCCTGGTAGAGAGAACTCAAGTGGGGAGAGAATAGCTCTCTCCGTTTCTTTCCCAGTCTTTCCCCGTCCCCCCCGTTAGGCTTTTAGTCTCAGGGTGTTATATAGGTGTATGGGTTCCTTGGCCAGGAAACAAATGAACACAGTCCCTTCCTTCAAGGGCAAGGTGAATGAATGTATCAATGAATGAACACAGTCCCTTCCTCCAAGGGCAAGGTGAATGAATGTATCAATGAACAAACACAGTCCCTTCCAGGCAAAGAGAATGAATGTATCAATGAATGGATACAGTCCATTCTTGGAATTGAGGCCTAGGAAATTCACATGAAATTGACCTAGGCATAGGAAATGGGGGTTCCACATTTAGTCCTAAGTGTAAAGTGAAGGAGACACCAAGGTACAGGTGTCTCCTTGGCAGTGGTCTGGCCTTTTTGGCTATTGGAGCCTCCGATGGGGGTTGGAAGTGATCCATGACAGATCTTAACAGAGACTCTATCTGGGGAAACTCCAAAACAGTATCTCACAGGAGAAATCCCAGATGGAGAGGACTACTTCTTTGGGTACCCACTACTATCCTGGTGGGGAATGATAGGTCATCAGTACGTGTCCTGCAACCTTGAGAATTATCGCCAGCAAGTGCTACTAAAATTGGAATGATACAGAGAAGATTAGAATGGCCCGTGTGCAAGGATGACATGCAATTCGTGAAGCATTCCACATTTTTTACCATAGAATACATTCAGCCATTAAAAATGATGGAGACTTTACATCTTTTGTATTAACCTGGATCGAGTTGGAACATCTTCTTCTTAGTAAAGTATCACAGGAAAGGAGAAGAATCTAATGTACTCAACTCTAATATGAAGGCAGTAGATGATCTAATACATACCCTCATAAGAGAAAAACTTAAAACAATTCAAGGTGGGGGGCAAGGGAATGACAGAGTGGGGAGAGGGGAGGAGGGAAGGTTTGGGGGTCATGGTGTATGGCACACCTCTTGAGAATTGGGATACAATTATAAGAGGGACTTTACCTAACAAATGCAATCAGTGTAACCTAACTCTTTGTACCCTCAATGAATCCCAAACAATAAAAAAAAAGAATTATTGCTAGTGAAACTGCAAAAACAAAAATCTTTAGACTGTTTAGCTTGAGTAGTTCTTGATAATTGTATTACTCTTGACTATATTTTAGCAGAACACAGGGATGTTTGTGATAGCCATTTTATGATGTTGCACTTTTATAATTACCGCTGCAGAAGTGGAAATACATGTTGGTAAAATTGGACAACAAGCTTCATGGTTGCAACAGGTTAACAGGAATAAACTATAAAAGGGACATTGGTTCTCAAGATAATTTTCTTGGATTTCTTGTGGTATTCCTTCTATTCTTTTTTTTTGGACACAGAGTCTCACTATATCACCCTTGGTAGAGTGCTCACAGCTCACAGCAACCTCCAACTCTTGGGCTTAGGCGATTCTCTTGCCTCAGCCTCCTAAGTAGCTGGGACTACAGGCGCCAGCCACAATGCCTGGCTATTTTTCTGTTGCAGTTGTCATTGTTGGTTAGCTGGCCTGGGCCAGGCTCGAACCCACCTGCCTTGGTGTATGCGGCCAATGCCCTAACCACTGAGCTACGGGCACCAAGTAGGTTCTATTTTTTCTGATATCTTGAAATTTAGCTTTTTCCTTTTACTACATATTCTCTTGATTTACCTCATGACAAATGTGGACTAAAAAATGTTATTTAAAAATAACAGACAGGGCAGCACCCGTAGCTCAGTCAGCAGGGCGCCAGCCCCATACACCACGGCTGGAGGGTTCAAACCTGGCCAGGGCCAACTAAATCAACAATGACAACTGCGACAACTGCAACAACAACAAAAATAGGCATTGAGGCAGGCACCTGTAGTCCCAGCTACTTGGGAGACTGAGGTAAGAGAATCACTTAGACCCAAGAGTTAGAGGTTGCTGTGAGCTGTAATGCCACAGTGGCACCTTACCAAGAGTGACATAGTCTCACAAAAAAAAAAAAAAAAAAAACCCCAGAGATGTTACTATATATGAGCATGTTTGTTTCTTCTAAGTATACACCCTTTTTTTGTTTGTTTGTTTGGGGGGGTTGGCACTTTTTGGCTGGGGGCAGGTTTGAACCCACCACCCTAGTATATGGGGCCAGCGCCCTACAAATTAAGCCACAGGAGCCGCCCAGTATATACCTGTTTTTAGTGATGATTTCCATTTGGTTAGCAGAAAAAATAAAAACAGGGAATTGTGTTTGAGTCAAATAGTCCTGGAAAAAATATTCACTATTCCCAGAACAGGAAGCATCAATCAGCACCTGTGGTTACACATGATAACCAGGTAGAAGAGGGTCCAAACATATCAAGGCTTGTACTTACACTCCATGTGACCAAGGAGAAAGGGGTCTTAAATGCTGGTTAGCAAAATGTCCTAATGAGAAGTGCCATGTGCAAGCACAGTGCTTCTCTCCCAGGGCATAAATGCACCAGGGGGTCCCTTAATCATAAGAAGACATTGACAGTGTGTGCATATGTTTTTAATAATACTAACAAAGCAAATCAATAATCTCATAACAGCAGAACAAGGGATCCCATAACTCTGGCCAAGTGAAAACAAAGGAGTACATCATTTCAGGAGAGAAATGTTGCAGAAACAAAAAGCTTATGTGGATGATGCAAACTTTAAAATACAAGAGGTAGCAAGAGAAATTTTACTGGACAAAGCTCCTTGGAAGAAACAACAAGCTTCAAAGTTCCAACCATGCCGCAGAAGCCTGGTTCTACAGATGGGGTGAATCTAAGGATTGAGGATATTAAACAATATTCTTTTAGGGCCAAGAAGGGATCTGAAAAGATTTCAGTAACACTGGCTCGGTGCCTGTAGCTCAAGCAGCTAGAGCACCAGACATATACACTGGAAGGGGGCGGGTTTGAGCCCACCCTGGGCCTGCCAAATAGCAATGTCAACTACAGCCAAAAAATATCTAGGCATTGTGGCAGATGCCTATTGTCCCAGCTATTTGGGAGACTGAGGCAGGAGAATCTCTTAAGCCCAAAGATTTTGAGGTTTCTGTGAGCTGTGATACCACAGCACTCTATGGTGGCTAACATAGTGAGACTTTGTCTAAAAGAAAGAAAAAGATTTCAGTAACACAAGAAAACATCAGAAGAAATACTTTAAAGGCTGGACATGGTGGCTCACACCTGTAATCCTAGCACTCTGAGAGGCTGAATTGGATGGACTGTCCAAGCTCAGGAGTTGGAGACCAGCAAGAGCAAGAGACCCTGTTTCTAAAAATAGCCAGGCACTGTGGCAGGTGCCTGCAGTCCCAGCTTCTCAGGATCTCATGAGGCTGAGATAAGAGGATCGCTTGAGCCCAAGAGTTTGTGGTTGCTGAGCGCTGATACTACACAGCACTCTACCCAGGGTGACAGAGTGGGATTCTTTCTCAAAAAAAAAAAAAAAGAAAGAAAGAAAGAAATATTTTAGAATTCTTAAGAAAATATTTTTTTCCTAAGGAAAAGCAAAAGCTAGTAAAAACAATGAAGAATAAATTAAATCCGTGATGCTGGTGTTTTAACACACTCACAGACTTAAGGGTAATTATGGTATGTCCTGTAATCATCGTATTTGTTTTATTTTGTGTGCTGTTTAAAGTGTAAATCATTTAAGAGACTCATATTAAACTTGTAATTGCAATTTAAATTATTGAAGGGAACTTAATGAAGCTTATAGTCATGTTTAAACATTTAAGAAAACATCATGTTTCAAAGCTCTGTTTATGGATACTATGTATATATTTAATAAATTGAATCAACTATTAAATAAATAGGAATATTTTGGGGGTGTTTGCTCCATTGACAAAAATATCACCAAACATAAGAACTCTTGTCAATTGTGAGCATAAACTCTGTCAACAAAAAACATTGATAGATCCCCCAAAGAGTGCACACCAAGGTATCGGCAATGATTATCTTTAGAAAAGTGGGGAGAAGGTAGGAAAGAAAAGTCAATTTTTGTCTATATACTTTGGAATTAAAAAAATTTTGGCTAAGCATGAGTTATTTTTGTAATCTCAAAAATTTTCTTGAGGGCGGTGCCTATAGCTCAGTGGGTAGGGCACCAGCCCCATATACTGAGGGTGGTGGGTTGGAACCAGGCCCTAGCCAAAGTGCAACAAAATATAGCTGGGTGTTATGGCAGGCGCCTATAGTCCCAGCTACTGGGGAGGCTGAGGCAAGAGAATCGCCTAAGCCCAGGAGTTGGAGGTTGCAGTGAGCTGTGATGCCATGGCACTCTACGAAGGCAATAAAGTGAGACTCTGTCTCTAAAAAAAAAATTATTCTTGCGTAAAATACAAAACTATCTATGCTATTACAAAAGGATTAACTATAGTTAGGTGCAGTTATGTGGAAAGCCCCAAAAGTCACATTCAAGTTTTTTTTTATAAATGAAATTCAGAAAAATTAAAGTGCAGTGAATAAAATTCATTATCCACAAACCCAATAATTTTCTTACAGATTAAATGTGTATTGGACATAAAGCAGGCAGGGAAAAATATATAAAAATAAATAAATACAAAGTGTGACTTAGGAAGATATCCAAATTCATTCACAATAACCCGTGGTCAACTCAGTGAGGTTAGGTTATGTAGTTGTGATCTTGAGCGGTAAAACCCAGACCATTTCCTTCCCTTTTGAACAGGAATATCTGTAGTGGTTATCCTATGTGTCTGGTTCATCATTGTGTGCTGGGGATCTGGGGACAGATGACTTTATCGTTGGTTACAGGTTTACAGTTTAGAAGAAAAGGAATTACAAACTAAATATACTTGGAAAATATCATCCATACCTGGACCTGATTTAGATGATGGAATTCTGAACTTTGAGCTGATGCCATAAGGGGATTAGATTTGGGAGGTGTCTTGAAAGGAGATAAGTGCATTTTGCATGGGGAGGAGCATGAACTACTGGAGGCTAGAGGGTACACTGGTGGTAGCCAGTCTTTTTTTTTTTTTTTTTGAGACAGAGTCTCACTTTGTCACCCTCATAGAGTGCTGTGATGTCACAGTTCACAGGCACCTCAAATTCTTGGGCTCAAGTGATTCTCTTGCCTCAGCCTCCCAAGTAGCTGAGACTACAAGCATCTGCCACAACACCTGGCTATTTTTAAAGACAGGGTCTCCCTTTTGCTCAGGCTGGTCTTGAACTCATGAACAAGTCCACCCACTTTGGCCTCCCAGATTGTTAGGATTACAGGCATAAGCCACCATACCCAGCCCAGTAGCCAGTCTTTAAGATGTCCCTCAAGGGGCTCAGTGCCCATAGTAGAGTGGTTACAGCACAAGTCACATACACTAGAGCTGGTGGGTTGAAACCCAGCCTGAGCCTGCCAAACATCAATGACAACTACAACCAAAAAATAGCCAGGCCTTGAGGTGGGCACCTGTAGTCCCAGCTACTTGGGAGTTGGAGGCAAGAGAATCACTTAAGCCCAAAAGTTGAAGGTTGCTATGAGCTGTGAGGCCATTGCACTCTACCAAAGGTGACATAATGAGACTCTGTCTCAAAAAATAAAATAAAATAAAATAGGCTTGGTGCCTATAGCTCAGTGGCTAGGGCACCAGCCACATACATGGAGCTGATGGGTTTGAACCACCTTGGACCTTCTAGACAACAATGACAACTACAACCAAAAAAATAGCTGGGCGTTGTGGTGGGCACCTGTATTCCCAGCTACTCAGGAGGCTGAGGCAAGAGAATTGCTTGAACTCAAGAGTTGGAGGTTGCTGTGAGCTAGGGCACTCTATGAAGGATGATAAAGTGAAACTCTGTCTCAAAAATAAAAAAGAAAAGAAAAGAAAATGTCCCCCAATGATTCCAATAAGCATGCTTTTTATATCTCCAAGTTGGTCTGCATAACCAGTATCATATGATATATTGTGATGCTACATGACTTCCAAAGCTAGATCCCAGCATACACTGGGGTTCTCCCTCTCTCCACCCTACTCTCTCACTCTCCCTGTCTCTTGGAATGCTCTCTCTGGGAGAAATCAACTGCCATGTCATGAGGTCACTCAAGAAACTCCGTGGAGAGGTCCATGTGGCAAGGAACTGAGTCATCCTGCTACAAAATGGGAGAATTAAGGCCTCCAGCCAATGGCCAGGTTAGTAAAGCATTTTGGAAGCAGCCCTTCCAGCCCCAGTCAAGCCTTCGGATGACTGCAGCCCCAACCAACATCTTGACTAAAACTGCATAGAGAGACCTGAACTAGACCAACTTACTCACTAAACTGTGTAAGATAATAAATGTGTGTTGTTTTAAGCCATTTAATTTTGAGGTAATGGTAATGCAGCAATAGATAACTATTAGGTTCTGCATGCTTATCTGAATCCTCAAGCTCACAAGCTTATGTAAAACCAAAAGATATTCATGATGAACTGATCATTGAAAAAATTAGCTCTCACTCAGATATTCCTCTCTTATATAAATTCCTCTTTTATATAAATACCAGCACTGACAACAGCTGGTATTTATGTGCAGAGAAGATCCCGCATACCAGATACCAACCTTGCCCATCTAACTGGCTGCAGAGTGAAACTTCAAGTCTTGAAAAAGAGAGAAAACTTCCCAAAGTTCATGGAAGTCCTATTAGAAAACTGATCCGCAAAGCAATCAATAAATAATGTTGATGTTAAAAGGAGGGTCACCGCCCAAGGTAATTCAGACAGGCTGAGCAGAGTTTCAGGGCAGAGACGGTCAGTAGCTGGCATGTTGGCTGCAGTCAAAGGGACGGGCTTAGACAACCAGCAAAACTTTTCTATGCAGGTGATGTCCACTGGTCACTTCTGTGTGAACTCCTCTGTCCCCACGTGGCTCCTGGGCACTGACCAACAGCTGGTATTTTTGAATTATGTTTAGAGAAGATCCTGCATGCTGAGCCTCCCTATGACTTCTTATGTTTGGGCTTTTAAAACTTAAAAGTCAAAAAATAAGATTCAAGTGCAGAAGACCCAGCTGAAATCATGGCAGTACCAGGACCACAACAACACTTATGTTAACTCTGTACTTTACTGGCATTATTCTGTCGAAGCGGGGTCCAGACACGTCATTTAACAGTTTTCAAATATTGTTCCTAACAGGTTTTGGTGAAAGGCAGTAGGACAAGAGAGAGCATAAACATTGCAGAAAGCTCCGTGGGGCACCAGATGGTTCCTCCAGAAAACCTCCGTAACTTCCACAGAAGTTATAAAATGCACGATGTGATGTGATTTTGAGTGAAGGGATCAAATTTCACAACTAAGTTTATACAAGGGCCATCTGGAGAGACTAGGTTGGGACCTGGGATTGGAGCCAAAAGGTATACAAAAGCCATAAGTCTGAAGGATTCCACAGAAATGGGAGTGAACTCTTCAGATTTCTCCAGGCTATGAAAATTTAGAGGATGGATAAGGAAATTTCCCCTAGAATGCCAGGGACAGGGATGTCCTTAGTTGACCATCGTGCTATATTTTGAGGAGCCATCCAGGACAGTTTGAAATAAATTGGTGCAGTCAGTTATATGTCAGTCCCAAGCCAAGAGCATACTCTCTCCACTACTGCCAAATCTTGGGTAACTGATGCCAGTATATCATTGCTAATGTCACGTAGGCCTCTATGGCCCTAGAAAATCCACTACAAAGATAAAGAGAAGTAGTGTAACTATGTTTAAATCAGTGTTAGAGCCTTCAAAGAATGAATGAATGCACAATCCCAAATTGAATGTTTTGACATCCAATAAGCAATAAATAAGCGATACGTTATTTGTTTTTTCTGTTTTTTTTAATGTTTTTTTTGTTTTGTTTTGTTTTTGAGACAGAGCCTCAAGCTGTCAGCCTGGATAGAGTGCCGTGGCATTACAGCTCGCAGCAACCTCCAATTCCTGGGCTCAAGCAAGTCTTTTGCCTTTGCCTCCCAAGTCGCTGGGACTACAGGCGCCCGCCACAATGCCTAGCCATTTTTTGGTTGCAGCCGTTATTGTTGTTTGGCGGGCCCGGGCTGGATTCGAACCCGCCAGCTCAGGGGTATGTGGCTAGCACCTTAGCCCGTTGAGCCACAGGCGCGGAGCTGCGATATGTTATTTGTGAACTCAGTAGAGTCCCAGGAATTCCCTAGTCAAATACCTGGTGGCAGAAGACGTCAAAATCTGGTGTTGATCAGCTTCTGCAGACATCCCACTTCTTTTTTTTTTTTTTTTTCTTTTGAGACAGAGCCACAAGCTGTCACCCACCCTGGATAGAGTGCCACGGCATCACAGCTCACAGCAACCCCCAATTCCTGGTCTCAAGCAAGTCTCCTGCCTTTACCTCCCAAGTAGCTGGGACCACAGGCGCCCGCCACAATGCCCAGCCACTTCTTGGTTGCAGCCGTCATTGTTGTCTGGCGGGCTGGGCTGGACTCGAACCCGCCAGCTCTGGTGTACGTGGCTGGCGCCTTAGCCCGCTGAGCCACAGGCGCTGAGCCGACATCCCACTTCTTAAGAAAGTGGAATCTTGGGGTGGCGCCTGTGGCTCAGTGAGTAGGGTGCCAGACCCATATGCCAGAGGTGGCAAGTTCAAACCCAGCCCTGGCTAAAAACTGCAAAATAAATAAATAAATAAATAAAAGAAAGTGGAATCTTACAGGGGAGTGTATATGGTGTCCTTGAAATTGATCAGCCTTCACTCTGTTTCTCTGCTGAGACAGGATTCCCTGGAGGCTGATTCAGGTGTGTGAGGCAAACACTGACATCTCTGGTTAAGATCCCCTACTACCAGAAACTAGAGATGTTCTCAGGGGTGCGGGACTGGGACTGAACTGGAGGGCTCAGCATAGTCAGAACATGCCATTGAAAGGGAGGCCTGAGGATAAGAAGCCAAAGGTTTCATGGAACTTCTACTGGGGTCAGTGTCAGAAATGATGCTGACCTTCAATGCCTCCAACTCTGCGATGATTACTCAGCGATTCTCAAAAGGGTATTTGATGACGACTCTTCAGGATTTGGACACCAGATTTCTGATAAACATACTCGCACAGCAGGAGAAAAGACCACTCTGCCCATGTGGGTTAAGGCTGGAGTAGCCTAAGATGAACAGAATCACCAGAGGCCGTGGAATGCAGTTTGGAAAACTGGGGTCAGTTAGAGCAAAACAGGGATTCATAGAGATGCTTACTCGAAAACTCAGACTTCGAAATAACCCGAAGGGCTTCCTGAATTTGTGCAAGAGAAGGGGAGGACATCTGCTATCTTAGAAAATAATAACAAAACAGAATTGGCCCCAGAGGAACCACTTCAGATAACCAAGCTGAAGTTCACAGAGTCTGGCCTATATTTATATACTAAAGCTATTGTTTCAATTTCTTAAGAACTTTGTGTAATTGGGCATTGTAATTTAAGAATGCCCCTTTACTGTAAGTCAACCAATATCTGGTGTACCTAATCCCTTTTTCAGTAAGAATGGACACATCTTGTGTTTCAAACTGTCAATTAAGAACCATTAGCTGAAGTGGTTTCTGCCCCAGGTGAATTGCTAACACATAAGTCATACGAACCTAAGGTTTGAAATTTAGTTTAGCTTCTTTCAAACAAAAGCAGAGACCAAATTCTCAACTATCAAGCTCTCCAGCGGAGATGAGTGCGTCTCCTACTTCGGGTAGAAGGTTCCTATAAACAAGCTGATTGGAAGCTGGTGCGTGGAGAAGCTATAGGCAAACTACCTGGGAGCAGGACAGACTGTCCCTCTATAAGATTGGTTGAGGGTAAATGTTTGGCTTCCTTTGTTATTTCTAAGTGGAAGCCAGGTCAAAACTTAAGAAATCCAGCAGTTATTGACTAAGTCCTGACCGTTTACAGCCAATGGCTGTGGAGGATACTGTTTGGTTTCCTGGCCTGGTTGCTGCAGAAATGCGGTTTGACATCCCTGGAGGGTTTCTGCAGAAGTTGTAGGGCAGAGGTCTGTTTTTACATATGATTCTGGCCATTGTCCTTTTGTATACTCCATCTCTCCCTCCCTGTGTGAGAGTCCCAGCCCTACGCATCCTTACCTCCACTGGCTATTGTTAGTTTGGAGCACGAGTTGTTGGAGGGGAGAGGAGTTAGCCATTCCAGGAGGTGTCTAGTGGTGTGCCATTGTGGTTTTCATTTACATTTTGCTACGTTTTTATGTCTCCCTTGGTGAAGTATTTATTCAAACTTGCCTTTTTTTTTTTTTTTTTGAGACACAGCCTCAAGTTGTCACCTTGGATAGAGTGATGTGGCATCACAGCTCACAGCAACCTCCAATTCCTGGGCTCAAGCGAGTCTCTTCCCTCCGCCTCCCAAGTAGCTGGGACCACAGGCGCCCGCCACAATGCCCGGCCATTTTTTTTTGGTTGCAGCCGTCATTGTTGTTTGGCGGGCCCGAGCTGGATTCGAACTCTCAAGCTCAGGTGTACGTGGTTGGTGCCTTAGCCCGTTGAGCCATGGGCGCCGAGCCACTTGCCTTTTTTTTTTTTTTTTTTGAGACCGAGTCTCACTGTCGCCCCTGGTAGAGTGCTATGGCGTCACAGCTCACAGCAACCTCAAACTCTTGGGCTTATGCAATTCTCTTGTCTCAGCCTCCCAAGCAGCTGGGACCACAGGTGCCCACCACAATGCCCAGCCATTTTTTTTTTCCAGTCGTCATCATTGTTTAGCTGACCCAGGCCAGGTTCAAACCCGCCAGCCTGGGTGTATGTGGCTAGCGCCCTAACCACGGAGTTACAGGTACCGCCAAAACTTGCCCATTTTTATTGACTTGTTTTCTCATTGTTGAATTTTGAGACTTCTTTACATGTTTTAGATATAAGTCCTTTGTAAGATATGTAATTTAAAAAATATTTTCAGTCTGGGCAAGGTGGCTCATGCCCGTAATCCTAGCACTCTGAGAAGCCAAGGCAAGAGGATTGCTTGAGCTCAGGAGTTCCAGACTAGCCTGAACAAAAAAGCAAGACTTTTTCTCTACTAAAAATAGAAATATTAGCCAGCTGAAAGAAAGGAGAGGAGGTTAGTCCAGGGGCAAGGAAAGGATTTATTAGAGGGAAAAGAAAATGGAGACTGACCAGGTGTCAGCTCTGCTCCCATAAAGTTGCAAAAGGCTTTTATTAACTTCATCAGTATACCTGGAATGCAACAAGCCCAGGACTACCACCTGGGTCTCTTCTCCAGGGTGAGTCAGGACATAGGTATATCCTTAGTACCAGCAAGGAGATGGGTAGGGCATTTCCAGGAACTCTGCCCTCGAGGCACTCCAGGAGCCTGGGGAAGGGATTGTGCAGGTCTCTGACCTGATTTTCTAAAATGGCAGCACTCCTATCAAAGTTATGAGAATTCCTTTCCCATACTACTTGAGAGACTGAAGCAGGAGGATAGGTTGAATTCTGGAGTTTGAGGTTGCTGAGAGTTAGGCTGACTCTAAGGCACTCTAGACTGAGGAAACAGAGTTAGACTGTCCCAAAAAAAAAAAAAAGAAAGAAAGAAAATATCCTCTGGGCTAGGCATGGTGGCTCACGCCTGTAATCTTAGCACTCTGGGAAGCAGGTGGATTGCCTGAGCTCACAGGTTCAAGCCTGAGCCAGAGTGAGACCTCATCTCTAAAAATAGCTGGGCGTCGTGGTGGGCTCCCGTAGTCCTAGCTACTTGGGAGGCTGAGGCCAGAGAATCACTAAAACCCAAGAGTTTGAAGTTGCTATGAGCTATGGCACTCTACCCAGGGCAACATAGTGAAACTCTTTGTCTCCAAAAAAAAAAAGAAAATATCTTCCCTCCACTAGCAAGATCGGAGAAAGTGAAGTTGTCTTTTCATCTCTTAGCAGTGTCTTTAGCAGAAATTTTTAATTATGAAGTACAATACAGTCAGTTTCTTCAATTATGGATTGTAATTTTCCTATGCCTAAAAAAGGTCATAAAGATTCTCTTTGATGTTTTCCTCTAGGAGTTTACTAGTTCATGTTTTATGTTTAGGTCTGGGACCCATCCTGAGTTAAATTTTGTGTGGGGTGCATGGGTCAAGTTTATTTTTCTGCATATGGATATTCATATGCTTCTAGTGCTTCCACACCATTTCTTGAAGAGACTTTTTCCTCCACAGAATTGCTTTTGCACCTTGCCAAAAATCAATTGGCCATATTCAAGTGTATTTAGATCATTTCGTTCCATGATCTATGTGTTTATCTTTCCACCAGTACCACACTGACTTGATTACTGTATATGTCTTGAAATTGGGTAGTACTGGATAGAGTGAAAACATATTTTTCTTAGTAAAGTTTCACAAGAATGGAAAAGTAAGTATCCAATGTCCTCATTACTAATATGATGCCAGTAGATGATCTAATACACGCCCATATAAGAGAAAAAACTCAATGCAACTGAAGGCTGGGGCAGAGAGGAGTAAGGGGGACTGGTGTGCCCCCACCTAATGGGCACAATGTAAGGGTATATGGCACACCTCTGGGGTGCAGGACACAACTACAAAAGGGACTCTACCTAACAAACGCTAACACTGTAACCTAATTCTACTCTCACATTAATCTGAAATTTTAAAAAGAAAAGAAAAGAGAAAGAAATTGGGTAATAATGAGACATTATAGGGACAGGCCTTGGGTCTCAATTCTGACAAAGGGAAAAACATGAGGCACTATGACCCAGCCTAATTAATTGCAGGAAGAGAAAAAACAAATGTCCTCCTAGCTGCTGTGATTCGGCCCAAACCTATAAAAGGAGGAGGCCAGCTTGTCTGTCTCTTGAGTCATGTCTTCTAGGACCACTGAAACCAGATGCTGAAACCAGCTGATGAGGAACCAGACCTAGCAGGATCTAACTGCTTCGAGCCAGAAAAGATCTTACCCAGACTGACCTTCCTTAGACTTCTCCCTTATTATAATCTCATGTTGATGCTAAAAATCACGCCCGGGGGTAAAGATTTAACACGCTTATTAGACATGGAATACCTACAGAAGCGTGACCAAGTGCGCAGCCACCAACAAAACCCTGCTTCTCTTCGTGATGACTTCAAAACTGCCATCTACCTCCCTCTTTAGACCCCACAAAAGTTCCTCAGCACCTTGTTTGGGGAGCCAGTCCGGTCGCCCCATTAACTGCCACTGGTTCCCTTATTGTTCAAACAAAAAGTCCCAGTAAAATCCTTGCCTATATAAATCTTTCTGATTTAACCTCAATTTCAATTGACTCGGGGACCAAGAACCCAAAGTCCCATAGCATTATGAGTCTTGAAACTTTGTTCTTAATTTCCAAAACTGTTGTAGATACTCTATTTTCTTAGCCTTTTGCTATAAATTTTACAGTTTATTGATATTGACAAAAATTCCTGTTTTTTTCATTGGGATTTCATTGAATGTATAGATCTATTAAGGAGAACTGACATTTATCAATATTGTCTTCCAATCCAGATATGAAGTATGTCTCTGTTTATTTAGTCTGCTTTAATTTCCTTTATTAGAAGTATTTAATATTTTATAGTTTCCAGCACACAGATCATGTATGTATTTTGTTAGATGTCATTCCACTGTCTTCTGGTTTCTTTACTTCTTAATGAGAAATCCTCTGTCATTCAAATGGTTATTCCTGGCTGGACTCAATGGCTCATACCTCTAATCCTGGCACTCTGGGAGGCTGAGGAGGGTGGATTGCCTGAGCTCACGGGTCCAAGATCAACCTGAGCAAGAGCAAGAACCATGTCTCTAAAAATAGCCAGGTGTTGTGGTGGGTGCCTGATGTCCCAGCTACTTATAAGGCTGAGGAAAGAGAATCACTTGAGCCCAAGAGTTTGAGGTTGCTGTGAGCTATGACACGACAGCACTCTACCAAGGTCGACAAAGTGAGACTCTGTCTCAAAATAAAAAAAAAAAAACAAAAAATGGGTAATGTGGCTGCTTTAAAGAGGGATTCTTGGCATGTGTCCACAGTCTTAACTACTCCGGAGACTGAGGCAGAAGGATCACTTGAGCATCAAACTCCTGGGCTCCGGTGATCCTTCTGCCTTGGCTACAACTATAAATCAATCCACCACCATCAGCTGGGTTTTTTTTTTTTCTCTTTCTCTCTTGTTCTTTTTTTAATTTGAAGCAATAGGGCTTTGCTATGTTGCTCCGGCTAGTCCCAAACTCCTGGGCTCAAGTGATCCTCCTGCCTCAGACTCCCAAAGTGCTAGGGTCACAGGTGTGAGCCACTGTGCCCGGCTAGATTGGAAAATTCCTGATTGTTCATTTACTCTTTCTTCTGTCACTTCAGTTCCATTATTGAGCTATTCCACTGAAGTTTTTATTTCAGATATTGTTTTCTTCAGTTCTAACATTTACTTTTAGCTCTTTTTTTTTCTAACCTCTGTTGTTCTGTTGAGAACATCTATCTTTTCACGCCTTACTTCTATGTCATGGAGTGTGGTTTTAATAGCAGCCTTAGTCTTTGCCTAATAATTCCAGGAACTAAGTCATGTCGGGGCTGGCTTCTATTGATTGCCTTCTTCTTGAGAATTGGTCACATTTCCCAAATTCTTTTTTTTTTTTTTTTTTTTTTTTGAGACAGAGCCTCACATTGTCATCCTCAGTAGAGTGCTGTGGCATCACAGCTCACAGCAACCCCCAGCTCTTGGGCTAGGGTGATTCTCTTGCCTCAGTGTTCCGAGTACCTGGGACTATAGGCACCCGCCACAACGCCTGGCTATTTTTGTTGCTGTTGCCACTGCTGTTTTAGCTGGCCGAGGCCGGGTTCGAACCGGTCACCCTCGGTATATGGGGCCAGCGCCCTACCCACTGAGCCACAGGTGCCGCCCCCCAAATTCTTTTTATGTCAAGTAATTTGGGTTGTGACCTGGACATTTGGAATATCTGTTGAGAGACTTTGAGTACTGCCAAATTTTTCTGAAGAATGTTGATGCCTGTTCTTTGTAAGTTTTGTTTTAGCAGACAACTGATCTGGTTAGTTTCAAATAGCAAGTTTTGGCCCATCTTCTATCTGACCTTCTGTTAGGTCAATTTCAATGTTCCTTGAGTTTCCAAAGCCTTGGCTATGCTACCTTGGGCCTGTCCCACACATGCTTCTTTCTTAGTCTGGGACTTGGGGGAAAGTTTAAAGTAATTCAGTTCTCAAAGCCTTTGCTGTGCTGCTTGTGGTCTGTTCTGTTCACACACAGCTCTGAAATTAACCTCAGATTCATGTGAGTTCATGCACAAAGTGAAGGGTCCCTCTTCTCCAGCTCTCTCCTCTCCTGTATTTTTCCTGCCCTCTGCAACTTCCAGAGTTCAATTTCTCTAATCATCTCACTTAAAAGAAGGGGTTTCTCAGGCGGTGCCAGTGGCCTAGTGGGTAGGGAGCTGGCCCCATATACCAAGTGTTCTGGGTTTGAGCCTGGCCCCAGCCAAACTGCAACAACAACAACAACAAAAATAGTCAGGTGTTGTGGTGAGCGCCTGTAGTCCCAGCTACTCAGGAGGATTGAGGCAAGAGAATTGCCTAAGCCCAGAAGCTGGAGGTTGCTGTGAGCTATAATGCCACGGCACTCCACCAAGGGCAACAAAGTGAGACTCTGTCTCTTAAAAAAAAAAGAAGGGGTTTCTCTTTAAGTGTTTGCCCCTGTGCTGCCAAACAGTTCTGGACGACTGGGACTCACCTTGCAAAGTGGTGACAGAAAAGAAAGAAAATAATAATGGGGATTCACCCCCAGAGGTCCCCTTTTCTCTGGTTCTTCTACCTGAAATTTGGGGTTTTCTCACAGGGTTTTAGGTGCCCACACCACAGCCACCACCACCATGTGCTCTCTGACCAGGCCCACCCTGTATTGTATATTGACTGTGAATTCACTGAGATAACATCTTGAAAAGTCATTGACAGGTTCGGCGCCTGTGGCTCAGTGGGCTAAGGCACCAGCCATGTATACCAGGCTGCACACCAAACAACAATGATGGCTGCAACCAAAAAAATGGCCGGGCATTGTGGCGGTCGCCTGTAGTCCCGGCTACTTGGGAGGCGGAGGCAAGAGACTCACTTGAGCCCAGAAGTTGGAGGTTGCTGTGAGCTGTGATGCCACCGCACTCTATCCAGGGTGACAGCTTGAGGCTCTGTCTCAAAAGAAAAAAAAAAAGTAATTGGCAAATATGCAGAAATTAAGGCTTAAACACAGATACTTTGGCCAGGTGTGGTAGTTCACATCTGTAATCCCAGTATTTTGGAGGGTCAAGGCTGGAGGATCACTTGAGGCCAGGCATTCGAGATCAGCCTGAGCAACATAGCCAAGATCTCTCTCTACAAAAATTTAAAAAAATTAACTTGGCCTCATGGCACATGCCTATAGTCCCAGCTACTGAGGAGGTTGAGGTGAGAAGATTGCTTGAGCCCAGGAGTTAATATTTATCACCGAAAAAAAAGATTTATGTACCTTTTCCTGGATATATATTAATGGAATTTCAAAATGAATCCATCACTTTTAATTGTAATTTTTTTATTTTTTAAAAATGTTATCAGCACGATTATAATCAGCATCAAACCAGTTATGTGAGTTGGGAAATCTTCAAGGTGACTCTTCAGTTCCACTCATAACCTGGCTATGATCATATGAGAAATTCCAAGAGAGAACCGCCTAGTCCAGATAACCCCTAGAACCATTCCAGATAGTAAAACAATTTTCGGCACTTTAAACTTCTGAGTTTTGGAGTGATTTGTTACTAGCAATTGATAACCAGAACATATTTGGTACCAGGAACAGGGAATGAGGAAACAAAAATCTAAAACATTTGGCCCTGGCTTTAGGACCAGGAGATGGGCAGAAGCCAAAAGAACCTCAAGGAGAGTGTTAGGGAAAGATTAAGGGTTTTTTTGTTGTTTTGGGGGGGGGGTTTGTAGAGACAGAGTCTCACTTTGGTAATAGAGTGCCATGGCGTCACACAGCTCACAGCAACCTCCAACTCCTGGGCTTAGGCGATTCTCTTGCCTCAGCCTCCCGAGTAACTGGGACTACAGGCTCCTGCCACAACACCTGGCTATTTTTTTGTTGCAATTTGCCTGGGGCCAGGTTTGAACCTGCCACCGGCGTCCTACCCACTGAGCCACAGACACTACCCAGGGAAAGACTAAGTATTAATACTTATAACAGTTGTGGTGAGGATTTAAAGAAAACGAAGAAAATATTATTAGAAGCTGAGGAAGGGAATTATGTGTGCCGTAGACATTTTGTTATGTACGTGGTATTATTATGTTATAGTGGAAATTTTTGTCCCCTGCAGTAACATGAAAAATGGAATAGGAAGCTAATAAATTCAATGATCTAAGAAAATTTCCAAGCAAAATATTGAAAGTACCACCTGACTTATCACTGCCTATGTCAAAATACCATCATTGAGCCATAAGTTAAAGATAAATGTTACATGTCAAATATAAGTGATGCAAGACTTCCTGAGTTCAAAAATAAAGCTTGTTTGTCATTCTAAGTCACTTCAGATAACTAACAATGCTAAATGAAGAAATGGCTTCTGGGCAGAGATCAGATCTAGGGTGGTTACAGGAAAAGATTAAGCCAAAGGTTTAACTATATAATCATTTGTTAAAGCCTCAGAAAGATTTAAGGTAGTGCTTTAAATAGACAAAAGCCTTCTAAGAATCTTTTTTTTTTTTTTTTTTGAGACAGAGCCTCAAGCTGTAGCCCTGGGTAAAGTGCTGTAGCATCACAGCTCACAGCAACCTCAAACTCTTGAGCTCAAGCAATCCTGTTGTCTCAGCCTCCTGAGTAGCTGGGACTACAAATTCCCACCACCACTCCCAGCTAGTTTTTCTATTTTTAGTAGAGATAGGGTCTCACTTTTTTTTTTTTTTTTTTAAGACAGAGTCTCACTATGTCACCCTGGGTAGAGTACTGTGGTATCACAGCTCACAGTAACCTCCAACTCTTGGGCTTAAGTGATTCTCTTGCCTCAACCTCCCAAGTAGCTAGGACTACAGGTGCCCGCCACAACACCCAGCTATTTTTTTGTTGCAGTTGTCATTGTTGTCTAGCTGGCCCAGGCTAGGCTCGAACCCGCCAACTTCGGTGTATGTGGCTGGCGCCCTACTCACTGTGCTCGAGCACCAAGTCAGGGTCTCACTCTTGCTCAGGCTGGTCTCAAACTGAGCTCAAGGGATCCACCAGCCTCAACCTCCCAGAATGCTAGGATTACGGGCAACAACAGGGTTTTTAAGAATATTAAAGGAAGGGAATCCAAACTAGAGAAGGGGTTATAACAAAGAGATTTGCGTATGGACTATTTTCTAATAGGTTGTATTATAATTTATATGTATAATATATACAGAGGGTTCTTTTTTTTTTTAATCATATGAGCTTGAACTCAAGGAACAAAAACAGTACCAAAAAAAAGATAACTTTGGCCAGGTGCAGTGGCTCAAACCTGTAATCCTAACACTTTGGGAGGCCAAGGCAGGAGGATCCCTTGAGATCAAGAGTTCAAAACCAGCCGAAGCAAAAGCAAGGCCCTGTCTCTACTAAAATTAGAAAAATTATCCAAGCATTATGGTGGGTACCTGTAGTCCCAGCTGGGAGTCTGAGATAGGAGGATCACTTAAGCCCAGGAGTTTGGGGTTGCTGCAAGCTAAGGTGACACCATGGCACTCTAGCCCAGGCAACAGAATGAGACTCGGTGTCAAAAAAATAATAATAAATAAATAATCCTAGCACTCTGGAAGGCCAAGGTCTGTGGATTGCTTGAGCTCAGGAGTTCGAGACAAGCCTGAGCAAGAGCAAGACTCTGTCTCTACTAAAAATAGAAAAATACAGCTGGGTACTGTGGTGGGTGCCTGTAGTCCCAGCTAGTCAGTAGCTGAGGCAAGAGGATCACTTGAGCCCCACAGTTTGAGGTAGCTGGGAGCTATGGTGCCATGGCAGTATACTCAGTGTAACAGAAAGAGATTCCATCTCAAATAATAATAAATAAACTGATCAATTAAATAAGATAAGATAAAAATAGAAAAAGAATAGTCAGGTGTTGTGGTAGGCACCTATAGTCCTAGCTACTTAGGAGGCTGAGCCAGAAGGATCAGTTGAACCCGGGAGTCTGAGGTTTCTGTGAGCTAGGCTGATGCAACACAGGGAAACTATGTCTCAAAAAAATAAAAAAAGATAACTTTGGACCCACAAACTTCTATAAGCAAGAATCAACCTGAGAAAACTATTCTGCTATAAATATAGGCTATTCTTTACAGAATAGGAAGGAAACTTAGGAGAGAAAACCAAGGCTCGAGAGGGTATAACCAGGTACCACAGTGAACTCAGAGGCAATAGAATCGAATCCCAGTCCAGGAGCTTTACCTGAGAAACCAGACCAGGAAGCCTCCCGCACACCTGGGTAGCATAAGCTGATCCATAATGAGATGTAACCTGGGGAGGGATTGTGTCTACTCCGTACGTGGGAGGAAAGTGATTTGTCATGGTTTGAGGGTGAACTGTGACAGATTATAATTTCCAAATATGGTTGTAATAATATACAACATTCTGCATTCTTTTCTACATCATTGATGCTCCTCTCATTGAGGAGAAGGGTCTATTTCCCCCTCCTTGTGCACCTTGTTGAACCTCAACCAGTAGACACAGTGGAAGTCATGCTGGGTGACCTCCAAGAGTAGGTCACTGGTTTTTTAAATGTGTTTTATTTTATTAAACTAGGAACTCACGGCTTGGCGCCTGTGGCTCAACGGGCTAAGGCGCCAGCCACGTACACCTGAGCTGGCGGGTTCGAATCCAGCCCCAGGACCCGCCAAACAACAATGACGGCTGCAACCAAAAAATGGCCGGGCGTTGTGGCGGGCGCCT
>CAUYON010103477.1:0-10028 GCA_963573935.1 Arctocebus calabarensis
CTTCAATCAGTTTAAGAAATGTGCCACCTATGCCTGTGTTCTAATTAGAAAAGGATGCTGAATTTTATCAAATGCTTTGTCTTCATCTATTGAGAGGATCATGTGGTCTTTGTTTTTGCTTCTGTTGATACGCTGAATTACATATATGGACTTGCGCATGTTAAACTAGCCTTGCATCCCTGAGATGAAACTACTTGATCGTGATGAATGTTTTTTAACATATAACTGTAATTTCTAGGATTTTACTTAGAATTTTTGTATCTATATTCATTAGTGAAATTGGTCTGATACGCTCCTTTTTTACTTGGGTCTTTTCCTGTTTTTGGTATCATGGTGATGTTTGCTTAATAAAATTTGTTGGGGAAGATTCCTTCTTCCTTAATTTTTTGGAATAATTTCAGCAGTATGGGTATAAGTTCCTCTGAAGGTTTGATAGAATTGTGGTGTGTAACTGTCTGGACCAGAGCATTTTTTGTTGGGAGATTTTTTATTGTTTCATTGATCTCAGTTCTTAAAATCGGTCTAATTAAGTCTAGGGAGAGGGTGTGATTCCAGGTATTTGTTTCTGTATGCTTCATATTGCACACTTTAAAAAGACATAAAATGTAGAGTAAGAGCTGAACAAATAGGTCAGAGGAGACAGATTTCATAGAAAAAATTCTTAAAGCATGTTGATAAGTAATATTTCAATACGTTAGATTTATCTAAAGCTTATTTGGTAGTCATTAAAGCTCAGTAATTAATAAATTACATACTTCCTTCTGTAGTCATTATATACTTCACTTTGCACAGTAGTACGGTACTATAAAAAATGACCATGCAAGTTGAAACTATGCAAAATGATCTTAATTAGTGGGAAAAATCACAATTGTTTTATGTTCTTTCAGAATTTTTATCAAAACATTAAAAAATCTATTAGTTAAAATATATAGGGAAATTTTTAAAATAACACATTCATTTGGCACAATGTAATTTAAAACATTAAAAATAATCAGAATATTGTGTTTTATTTCTTTGTAAAAAAACTTACCAACAGCAGTTTGAACAGTGCTTGCCTACTTGTATAATGTAAATAGCAGAGCTTGTAGAGTCAGCAGCTTTTCTGTGCCTTGGCATACTTACCGCTTTTGTCTTAAAAATTTGCATCAGCCTCCAACATTGTATCTTTTGCACTTTCAATGTCCTAAAGTTGTTGTTTTCTAAAGTTATTGTTTTGCTTTTTGTTGTTGTTTTCCTGGCATTACTTCCCGTGGAACATATTCCTTCTTTGATACAACCACATTTCTCCTTTGTCTATAAATTTGCTTTCACTAAGTCCTTCTGACTGCTTATTCTGACTGCTTATCTAGAAGCTCTCAAACAGTAGCAGTGACAACATTCCCACAGTCAGCTATTTCTGTGGGAAATACTCCATTTAACGTTGGATTTCATTCCCAGTGTTATAATTTGGGGGGGGGGGTTCCTACACTTACATGTGTTGGCCAGTCTCCTCTTTCAACTATCCATTTAGTAAAATTGCACATGAGTTTAGTCCTGGAAGGCAAGAAGGCAACATAGGCACGTGCTTTGCTGTCTGTGAATGATCGAGTAACAGATGAGATGTGAAGATCACCATCTGACTTTTAAAGAAGTCATTATTGGTCACTGGTATACATTTCTTAACATGCTTATTTGTAGACAAGAATGCTAGCTACAAAATTTGTATTTATGCAATTACTCACAGTTAACACACTGTGGTAAGTGAAATTTGAACCATGTTGGGGGACTGGTATTATTTAACTAATTAAACTTTGGTGGCTGAAATTTGTGTATATGGGAAGCATACAAAGTAGGGATAACCTGTAATTCAAAGAAAGTTGATCTTTTTGATCAAAGAACTAAAGATTTTATAGGTTTTGATGAAATTGGAATATTTGAGCTATTGAACATCTGATACATTTTATGTGGACATACAAATTTGATACTATGCTTCTTTAATCCTTTTAGGCACTTATGTAGGGAGCACCTCTCATACCACCTATCTGGCTCCTGGCTGGGTGCAGTGGCTCCTGCCCTTAATCCTAGCACTCTCAGAGGCCGAGGCAGGTGGATTGCTTGAGCTCGGGAGTTCCAGACAAGCCTGAACAAGAGTGAGACCCTGTCTCTACTGAAAAATAGAAGAACTAGTTGGGCATTGTGGCGGGCGCCTGTAGTCCCAGCAGCTACTTAGGAGGCTGAGATAAGAGGATCTTGAGCCCAGGAGTTTGAGGTTACTGTGAGCCATGACATCTCTTGTCTAGTCTGGAACAACAGACTCAGTCTTTCTCAAAAAGAAAAAATAAGAAACACACATGCAAAACCTCCTATCATTGTAAGAGAAAACTTACTACAAGTAAGGAGAATAATAATAATGGTGTTGTGAATTTACCATGTAGCAGCTGACATTGAAAGCAAGTTTTTAAATATTTTATAAAACGTTGATAGTCTAATAATTGAAAATAAAACAAAGGTAATCAATTTTGATTCTTTTAATCAGGTAACTCCCATTTTCATTGTCATCATATAAGCAAATACATTTAGCCCTTGAACAGAGGAAGGGTTAAGGGTGCCATCCTTTGCACAGTTGAAAATCCACATATAACTTTTAACTCCCCCTCAAGCTTAATTAGTAATAGTCTCCTGTTGACCAGAAACCTTATCAACAGCATAAAATCAATGAGCACATACAGAGAGTACAAAAAGAATGTACACATTTTAAGAAAGGAAAAATTGCAATACTTAATATATACCAGTAATGTTTGTTATCTTGAATATTGTATCTTTTTTTAATTTAGTTTAATTTAATTTGTTATTATTTTTATTTTTTTATTTTTTTGCAGTTTTTGCCAGGGGTGGGTTCGAACCCGCCACCTCCGGCATATGGGACTGGCACCCTACTCACTGAGCCACAGGCGCCACCCCTTGAATATTGTATCTTATATCTTTTATAATTGCAGAAGTCAAACGTGACTTGAGTATTACAATTTTAATGCAATTATTTCCTTTCTTAAAATATGTATACATTTTTTGGTACCTTCTGTATTTTGTATATGTATTATATGCTGTATATACTATTATATGTATTATTTCCTGTATTAATATACTACATAAAGTCAGAGAAAATAAAATGTTATAAAGAAAATCATAAGGAAGAGAAAATATATTTACCCTTCATTAAGTAGAAGTGGATCATCATGAAGATCTTTATCCTTGTCCTCTTCATGTTGACTAGACCGAGGATGAGGAGAAGAGGAAAGATTGGTCTTGCTGTCTTAGGGGGTGCAGAGGCAGAAGCAAATCTGCATGTAAGTGGGCCTAGGCATTTCAAATCCATGTTCTTCAAGGGTAAACTGTACTTTATTCTTTAATGTGAAAGATAATGTCTTACTCCGTGTTGCTTGAAAACTGAATATTGTTAATTTACTTTTTGATTTCCTATAGGTGAACTAGCACAAAGAAGGTTGACCTCAAGATGCCATTAGTGAAAAGAAACATAGATCCTAGGCACTTATGCCACACAGCACTGCCTAGAGGCATTAAGAATGAACTGGAATGTGTAACCAATATTTCCTTGGCAAATATAATTAGACAACTAAGTAGCCTGAGTAAGTATCGATTAAAAATATTACACATCAGAATATTATGCTATGGAATATTAAGAAAATGTACTTGTGATTTATTTGGGGAGAACTATTTGGCAAGAAGCCTATAAAATCCTAAAAAATGTCGTCATCATAAGTAAAATAATTTCTTTTTCTTATGAGAAAGGGAACTAGGAACAGAGTTTTTAGGTACAGAATCACATGATGAATCAGAATTATTGAAATTGTTTTCAAAATATGATTTGATCTGTGTAAGGCAGGACTAAATTTATAATAATTTAATTTTGCTTGATTTTTGTCACTATTTACTCTTTAGAGGCTTCAACTATTTGTGTTTTAAAACATTAGTATCTCTCTCTATATTAGCCTGTGGAAATATTTTTATATTATCAAGGTTCTAAGTGTCAGGTGTGGGGTCATTGGGAGTACCAGTCAAGTGAGTTGTCTAAGGCATCAGTCCCCAGCCTTTTTGGTACCAGGGACCAGTTTTATGAAAGAAAAGTTTTCCATGGATTGGGGGGGCGAGGGTGGTTCAGGATGATTCAAGGCCATTACATTTACTGTTTACTGTGCACTTTGTTTCTATTATTATTACATTGTAATATATAATGAAATATATAACTCACTGTAATTCAGAATCAGTGAACAATGGAGAGCAGCTTTAAATATAGATGAAGCTTTGCTCACTTGCCCACTGCTCACCTCCTGCTCTGTGGCCCAGTTCATAACAGGCCACAGAAGGGTACCGGTCCATAGCCTGGGAGTTTGGGACCACAGGTCTAAGGGATATGAGAATATCAGTCAAGAGTCTGATAATGCAACATGCTGTGGAAACAGTAAGTGAACCTGGCCTCTGGCAGACAGAAGGCAAATGGGTTGGCCTGAGAATAAAGGCCAATGGAAGGGGGAAGATAATAGAAGGAAACAATTTTGTTTCCCTTATAAGATTACAGAATAGAACTTCTTGATTAAGGAATTAAACAAATTATTTCCCATTATTCTAAATTTAATCAATTGGAAAATGTTTAAAAATCCAGTTTATCTTTTGAATTAAAGGATTAGCTTTTTAGTAAGACATAAATATTTAATTTTAAAGATAAAACAGGTGTTCTTGGCCTAGGCATATTCTGCAAGTAGTCCTTGATTCTTCTGAAGCAGGCTTCTCTTTCTTTTTACATTTGCCTTTTCTTTTATAATTGAATACTTTGCAGAAGAGGTTGTTAATCTAACTTGTTTCAAGTGAGAAATTTTGGGCATACACATCTGTAGGGAGAATAACATAAAAAGTTACATTTGAATGCTCTTTGTGATAGTAAAGAGCTCTTTTTGCATTGTAAAAATAAATAAAAGGAGAATTCTTTGAATTTAAATATATTCCTTTTTCCTTTGAGTGTTCTTTTTTTTCAGGTTAATTATTATGTAAGCGAATTATTAAAATATTATTTACTTGTTTTTTCCCTTAGGAGAGCCATTATAAAATGTACTTTTGAAACCAGTCCAAAGAAGAGTCTTATAATTCCCAGATATTATATTAACATGTGATTAAGTACATTGTTTAAAAATAATTTACTGACTTTTTTATCTAGCACCAATTGAATCTAATATAACATGACTTCATATAAAATTTGTTTTAAAATATGTGTTAAGAGCATAAAAATGTATTAGTAACTTTGTATAAACTGTTTCTTAAAACTAAAATGAATTTTATATCTAATACAGGCATCTTGTCTCAGGTATGTAACCAATGTACAATTCAGAACTTATAATCATGATTAAAGGTGTTAATTTGTGGCATTAACCAATTTATTACATATATTAAAGATGAAAATTTAAGGAGTTTTCAAGCTTGATATAATCCATATAAGCAGCGTCTGTTAGCAGGTACATGGTTACGTTGCCAAACTCTGAAAATATAAACATATTGTCAAAATATAACTAAATTAGGTTTTGAGTGCTTTGCATTTTAAATCAGAAACCATATAAAGCATTTTCTAAGTAGTTTATAAGGATTCAGAAACAAAGAGAAAAATCCATAAAATATTGTAACAAGGTGCAGCTGTAGTTTACTGCCCTGAAATTAACTCCTATGGCGGGTTTCCCACTTGACATAGTTGAGAACCGGTAATTAAATTTAAAAGGCCTCTAGATAGCTGGAATAAATGAACACATGCATGTAAAATAACCAGTTGATTCCTCTCTTAGAGCCTGTTTACTTTTACTTTGATATTCAAACTGCTTTGATGATGTAGTTTCCAAACATTTATGCTTCAGAGGATAAAAAGAGGAGAGGTAGTCAGAAGATAACACAAGGCATCACTGAAGCCAACCTAAAGAGGTAGTTAATAGCAGATGAAGAAGTGACATAAGGGAAGATACAATATGAAAGCTAGAAGTATGACATTTAATGTAAAAGCAAATATTCTTTTTTTTTCTATTTTATTTATTTATTTATTTTAAATAAATACATGTATTTTATTATTCTTCATTACATTATTTCCCCCCCCCAAATATTCTTATATGTTGCGAAACTATTTTCTAACCTAGGACAATATTTAATTTTTGTAATTCATGGCCATGAGGCCTTTAGAAAGGTTAAATTTTATTTTAAGAAGACAGAGAAACATAGAATATATTTCACAAGTTTCCATCTGAAATAGTTAAAATAATTGACATATTAAATATTAATCTCTGATTTACTTAGAAAACTTGGCTGTCCAAAATGATTCTAGATACTATAATTGAGATTTTTACTTTTGTACTGTAGTTAGCACCAAAGATACTTGAGAACACAGCAGTGAAATTAAACGGTAGGGCTCTATGCACTAGCTAGCCCCCTGACCTCTTTCTCCCAAAGATGTACATCTCAGTTTTTATGAGATTCCCCCCCCCCACCGTTTTATGATAATTACTGAAAACCTACACTTTACATAAATTTCCTTTTTATCATTTTATTTCTTAACCTTTGGGCCTCCGATTATCTATGGAATCTTACTATTCTGTCTTCTCATGGCATTTCTCTTGTTGATTGTACTCAGTTGATGCTATTAAGATGAAATAGTCTCTTCCATTTTTGTATCTCAGCATTTATTGGTTAAATGAATAACTTTTACCTGCTTTTTTTTCCGTCTGGGATGCTTTCCTTATCTACTAGAGAAACTCTGTACCTCTGGAAGTGTCTTGAACACCATCTGATGCCTGAAAGTTAGCTGCTTCTATCTCTGCCCTGTTGCTCTTACCTCATGTTATGGTAAGAGCCTCTAGTTGCTGAGCTCCTTCTCTGCATCCAGTATGCACAAGACCCTTTGCTCACTATGTCTCTTTTTTTCTGACAGTTTCTTTTTGAGACAGATATCTTTATTTCTATTTTACAGATGAGGATATTGATATCAAGGTCTCACAGATAACACAGCAAAGATTTGGATTTATTTATTAAATTGCTTTTCATATTTCTTTAAATGTCTATTTTTTTCCTCTGTTCGAACTTCAACAATGCCAGGGAACTTCGTCCAGTTATTTTTGGCTCATGTTTTTTTAGTACTAAGAATTTATATGACTAAAGAAATGCAATGGTTTTAGATTAATTTTTTGTTTTCTTTTTAGAAATTATAACAGAATATAAGATATCTCTCATATATTTCTTGAATATGTGTTTTGAGTTTATCTGAGACAGGTCACCAACCAGGTCTATTAGGAATCTTGCATTCTATGGTATACATATACCACAGTTTATGAATCCAATAGATAAACAACTACACTCCCACATGAGGAAAAAATAAAAGTAAATTCAAGTAGGGAGAAGGGGACAGAGGAAAAAGGGAAGGGAGGAATTAGTAAGCTCTCATCTAATGGTACAATGTAAGGGTATACAGCATACCCCCAGGATGAAGGGCTAAACTACAACTAGATCCTCACCTAATAAACAATGTAACCTAATCATTAGTATGCTCAGATTCATTCATTGCTAATCTGAAAGGAAAAAAAAGAATCTTACATTCTGCCACTTGGCCTAAAATTCAGTTCTAGTGTAGAGTCTACATATAAATACTAATTTCAGATTAAAAGGCCTATTATTTAAGTGTATATTTACATCGTAATCTTTTCCTATCCCTCATTAGGTGGATAGATACAGATAAAGCAAGTAGAATATATCCATTTTAGACTCCTATTGGAGTCATCCAATAGGAGATGGTAGGGCAAGATTTAAAACCAGTTTTCTCAGGATTTGTGGGGTTTTTACTCTGCTATAACTGGTTGACTTTAGATGATAGTTTCATACATGGTTGGGTGTGGTGGCACACACCTGTAATCCCAGACAGAGGGAGGAAGATTGCTTGAGGCCAAGATTCAAAACTAGCCTGGGCAACATAGCAAGATGCCATCACTACAAAAAATTTAAAAACTAGACAGGTGCTATGACCTGATTCTGTAGCCCTCACTACTTGGAAAATTGCAGTGGGAGGATTATGTGAGCCCAGGAGTTTGAATTGTGATCATGCTACCGCACCCCACCCTGGACAACAGACCAAGACCTTTCTCTGAAAAATAAATAAAGTTAAAATACTGTTGACTCTTGGATAATGTAGGGGTTAGGGGAACCAGTCTTCTACTCTGTGCATTTGAAAATTCACATTAGACTTCTCTAAAACTTAACTGCTGATAACTACTGTTGATCAGAGACCTTACCAATAACATATAAGTTGATAAACACATATTTGGTATGTTAAATGTATTATGTACTACATTCTTATAATAAAGTAAGAGGAAAATGTTAATAAAAACATAAAGCAGGAAAAATATATTCACTAAGGGGGAGTTGATCATCACAGAGGTCTTCATCCTTGTCATCTTTACAATGAGTAGGCTGAGGAAGAAGAGAGGCTCATTTTACTTACTGTCTTGGGGGTGGCAGAGCCAGAAAGGTGAGGAGGTAGACGAGGAAACAGGAGAGTCAGACACAATCAGTTTAACTTTACAGGAATACATAGTAATTTCTGACTTTCTTGTTTTTTCATTTTTCGAAAAACGTTTCTCTAAGTTACCAATCCTTCTTCCACCGTTTGCTTTAGTTTCAGACCCATTTCATAGAAGAGTTCATGTTGTTAAAGAAATCAACAATCTTGAATAACTAGAACTCTTCTGCCACATTGTGTGATGTCTGTTTTCTTGACTGACTGTGCTACATCTTCTTTTTTATTGTATGGCACTGGTTTGGAAACTCTCATCTCTGTCAAGTCATCTTATTTTTTCCCCCCCCAAGTCATATTTTGTTAATTCCTGTGATGTGTCTACTAGTCCTTGAATTTCTCCATATCTTGAAACCCTTCACCCCTCACCTTATTTTGCCATATTCACTCTCACTTTATGACTTTTTTGATTGGCTGTATTGTAAATTCTGTGAAGTCATACAGAGCACCTGGACAGTTTCTTACAGCAAGAATTTGTTTTGGGCTTAGTGGCTTCCTTAGATTTTTCTGTAACAACAATGGCATCTTCAACAGTGTAATCTTTCTAGACTTTCATGATATTCTATTGGAGTTCTCTTTTATAGCCTTGGAAATCCTTTCCATAGAATACCATGTGCAGTAAGTCTTAACGGTTTTTATGACTCCTTGATCTAGACACTGAATAAAAGATGTGTTTGGGGGCAAATGATCCATTTTGACACCTTTGATGCTGAGGGTTTCTGGGTAGCCAGGGGCATTGTCCAGTATCACAAGAACTTTAAAAGACATTTCATCTTTGACCTCACGGCCAATGTGTATATGGAACCAAGCGGAACAAGGGTTCTTACTGTTCAAGCCTTGTACAACCAGAAAACTGGCATCTGGTGTTAACCTTCTGCCCTCAAAGCTTATGGTTAGCAGCTTTATATATAAATGCAGTCCATATCATAAACCCGACTGCTTTTGCATAAAACAGTAGAGTTAGGTTAGCCCTTCCTACCTGAAATCCTGGGGCTCCCTTCTTTTCCTTACTACTGAATGTCTTTGTGGTATTTCCTTTCCAGAATAGAGTATTTTCACCTGAATTAAAAAATCTGTTCAGGAAGATACCCCTTTTCTTTGATGATTTTCCTAATGGCATCTGGGAGGCCAGAAGCTGGCCACTTGATTGGCAGAAGCTGCTTTTCCGGTTACCAAGGTTTACCAAGGTTTTCCTGTTACCAACATTTTTTAAAATATATAATATATATATATTTTATTAAATCACAGCTGCATACATTAGTACAATCAGGGGGTATAATGTGCTGGTTTCATATACAATCTGAAATTTTTTTTTTTTATTGTTGGGGATTCATTGAGGGTACAAGAAACCATGTTACACTGGTTGCATTTGTTAGGAAAAGACCCTCTTACAATCGTGTTTTGCCCCCAAAAGGTGTGGCACACACCAAGACCCCAAGACCCC
>CAUYON010103478.1:0-69528 GCA_963573935.1 Arctocebus calabarensis
CCCAAAGGCAATGGAAAAGTACCAGAACAAAACAGCTCAGTTAGGCCCCAAGGCAATAGAAAAACACCAGAACAGAACAGCTCACTCCACCCCCTCTCTCCTACTCCCCCTTAATCGTGCCAAAAACAACCTCCTTGGGAACCCCCCGGAACGCCCCTGCCCAGCAAGCTTTATCATCCCCTTACCACTCTTACCCCGGAACGCCCCCCGGAACGCCCCTGCCCAGCAAGCTTTATCAACCGCCCCATACCCTTACCACCCTCACCCCACCCTGTGGTTAAAAGCTTTAAAAGTAACCTGTAACGGCCACTCGGGGTTCCTCCCCCCCTGCGGCTGAGGGACCCTGACACGTCAGCAATAAACCAACCTCTTGCCTCTTGCATCGACTCGTGCTTCGTGAGTGGTCTTTGGGTTGGTGACCCCCGGGGCGACCTAACAGTTGTGCAGATAGAGTTGGGCTGAGAAGGATAACACCAAAGACTTTGACTTGAGCAACTGCAAGAAAAAGGCCTTTACTTTCTAAATACTTCTGAAGCAGCAAGTGTGTGCAGTGGAAAATTGGTGCCTATATTTAATTAATGTACTGAGACTAGAGCCTAAAACAGGTTTCCATTGTGGAGCTACAAAAGTAAACACTGATATTTCCTTTCTGTGTCACTAAGTTCAATGGATGACTTATACAGGTCATTCTGGGGCAATTTATTGAGTCAAGGTATGCATTTAAGGAAGCACCCTCTACTGGGTGGGGCTTGATTAATACTAAATAAGTGAGAGAGATAAAAAATCAACTTCAGCAATAAGTATCTGTGAAGTGAATTTTCATTTGTTTTATTAAATGTGCCCAACCTTTAATGGAGGAAAGAAAGTACAATATGCTTACTGACATGGTGTGACCCCTAATATAAAGCAAAGTGCGTGCTTCCATGCACTAGATAGTCATTTACAATTGTAGGTGCTAAAATGAACTTTAGTGTAAGGACCCCAATTCAAGCCTTCCAAACAAGCAGGGTGCTGCTACCCATAGGGGAAAAAAATCGGTTCCAAAGGGGGTGGTTACAAAAAATGCTTTCGTCACAAAGGTTTTTGTTCCTCCATATAGCACTGTCCATAAACAGAGGTATAATATGTCTTTGGTATTAAAAGCTAATGGGTAGGTGGTCAATAGGACGAATGTCTAAAAAAAGGCTTTTCAGGGGCAATAATAAAAAAAGTTTAATAAACACTGTCAATACCAGATTCAGGTGCAAGGTTTAAATATGCTTTTCTTAAGTAACAAATTCAGTTGTTTTCATCAAAACAAAACTAAACAATAGTTGTAAAGAAAAAAGTCAACAAAAGTGACAGGAAGCAACTTGAGCCTACTGCCACTGTCATCGTGAGGCCCAAAGGGCCAAGCTGGTTTACTCGGTTAGTCTAATAGACAGAATCACTAACTATCTTCATTCCACAAAGGGAGGGGGAAATCAGTCACTCAGAACCTTCTGGTCTACAGGACCGGGGGTCAGGGCCAACAGTGACAACCACAGTTATTTATCATACTGGTCAGTTTGCCATACAGTAAACTTATGCTACACCCTCACCCACATGTTTAGAGTCATATCCAGGGCTACAGATCAATTCAAGGGTACAAAATCCATACGCTGTTCTGACAGGGAACATTCAATGAACAACCCCTGGGGAAAGAAGACAGAGGTGGAATATTGCTGTGATTCTACTTATTATTAGGAAGACCTGATTTCTGATAATATTATAAAATAGTCGATTCATATTTAGTACCTTCCTGAATTCACTTTTCTTCTGTTGTATCCCATCCCCTTCATATACTTAATATGGTAAACTTGTTCTGAATGCCCCATATGGAACACTCTTTCTCAGCCTCTCCTAGTAACTCCTCCTCTGCCTTTATATAAAATGAAAGCATGCTCTGTGGCACCCTCTCTCCGATGTCTTCCTCATCTCACTTTGACTATTTATACTCTCCCCTTAGACAAACTGAAACTCTCATAGCTTTACTGTCTACTATAATGTCTTTCAAAACTAAAATCTATATTTCCAAAGCTGAGGCATTCTTGAGCTTCAAACTAACATTAGCATCCTGGTCTCAATAAGTCCTCAATACAATATAATATTCCTCTCTTAATTTTTCTCTCCATATTTCTCCCTTTCTATTCCTAATTTCAGTTTCACTTCTAGTTTCTAGTCGATAAATGTAAAAATCATTTCCTATTTCATTGTCTACTGTTTCTGGGTCAACAATAGCCCCTCCCCTCCAAAAAAGATACACCCATGTTCTAACTTCCAGAACCTATGACTCACTGTGACTTTACTAGGGACAAGGTCTTTTGCAGATGTCACTAATTTGAGGATCGCAAGATGAGATGACCCTGGATTATTGGAGGGTATTTTGAATCCAGTGACCAGTGTCATTAGAGAGGAATTTGGAGAAGAGGATGAGGGAGAAGAGGTCATGAGAAAATGAAGGCAGAAATTAAAGTTGTGCAGACATAAGCCAAGAAACTCTGGCACCTGAAGTGGACAGGAGGCAAAAGGAGGCGAGGAGGCATTCTTCCCTCTAATCTTCAAAGGAAGTGTGGCCTTGCTGACACACTGATTTCAGACTTTGGCCTCCAATGTTGAGGGAGAATAAATTTCTGTTGTTTTAAGCCACCACATTTGTAGAGATTTATGATGGCAGCCCTAAGCACCTAATAATACCCTCCTACTACTAAGAACCAATCAGTAAATAAATCTAGTTTACCATGAGATATGTTTATTCACTGCCTAGTTTAGGCTGCTATTCTCAGACAGGCTCTAGTATTCAATAGCTCATATCATATCAAAGCTGAGGTAATAAACTGTAGATGAGAAAATAATAAACTAGCTAATTTATCAAAGGTCTCTAACTTCCACTTCATGGAAACACCAACAATCTAATGAAATTATTTTTTTCTGCTTGAATAAATACATGTGTGTACTTTCAAGTTTTTCAAAATTGGGGGATTTCTTAGATATCATTACACTAAGTGGCTCTATAGAAATAAGTCCGCAAATGCCCTCAAAAATAGGTTATTGATTAAGACTCAGTTTATTAAGTTGAATTGACCAAAAAGGGCCTTGACAAATGCTACTTAACTCCCCTGATTTCAGTTTCCTCTCTTGTAAGTAGGGATATAAATACTGTTTCTTTTTATATGCTAGTTGAGAGGATGAACTGGCGCATAATAGGCCTTCGATAAATCACAATTATGCTCCTTGCTCCTGACGATAAGTGTGCACATTTAGATCTCAGGTCAAGGTTAACAGGAAGCACTGGTGACCACGGAGGATACCCAAGTCCATGGAGATCTCAACAATTTTCTGCTTATTATTGCCTGCTCTATTATAATACATGCCATGTCTTTGGGCAAAGATTCCAGATGAAAAGATGATCAGAAAGCTAAAAATATTAATCGTTTTCCTTATAATTTGTTTTTAGTTAGTGCCCATAGATGAGATAAATCTTTGAAATAACCTCTAGGTTCTTACACTGATGGTGGCTGATAAAGTCCCTGGCATATCACCCCCTCCTTATTCTTGTCAGTTAAAATGAGGCACGCTGATTAAAATGCCAACCTCTCCGTCTGTCTTCCAAGACTACCTGAAAACTTGAAATTTAAGAATTTCATTAAATGTAGAATATAGAGCAAGAAATACCTGCCAAATACTTAGTGTTCGGTAATAACATGTTAATGGACACTTGAACACTTTCAATATTTATGTATTTTTAAAGGTCTCAAGGCAAGAAAGAGATAATAGGCAATTTTTTCAATCTGTGAAAGCCTTATGTTACATTATCCTCCACTAGCTGAAAACAGATTCTGTCTCAAAAGCTTTCACAGAGAAGAACAAATCAGAATGGAGTGGGTCTCATACAATTCCTTTGTAAACAGCTTGTAGGAAAAAAATGTGCTGCTAGAAACATATCAGTGATCACAATTACTAAAAGTAAAAGGTTTTCCAAGCCTTTTAATTGTATTTGCTTCCGGAAGCAGTTTGCTTTAACTTTTAAATTCATAAAATTCATACCGTGTCATGAAAAACTTGAGATGAAGTTTCCCACAAAAGTTAATATGATTTAGCCAGCTGGGCTTGGGTTTATGAAAAACATACACACACACCCCTCTTCCAAAATAGGTTTATAATTTGTGCTGAGGCTAGCAGTCTTCAGAGCCGAAATGCTGCTAATTAGCATGTTTTCAGGACTGTGACCCTCCAAACTTGTGGGATTAGAAAGTAATTCTTGACACGGCTGGCTAAAATGTGACATCAGACAGAGAGGACGTAGTTGTCAGCATTTTGGATTGGAAGACAGCCATAAAATATACTTATTTTTGAGTTTTTGACCCTGTTTCTTGGCCTTAGGGTTGTTTGTTTGAATATCTATTTTTTAAAAACTCCAACTATCCAAAACTATGGAATAGATGTTCAAGTTTTCATCAGAAACAAACAATTTAAAAATAACTTAGTAGTGTGAACTCTTGGACCCAAGTGTCCCATTGGACCCATTCCCTCCACAGAAGGAATGTGCGCAATTGATCTCATTCCTCTGTGACTCAGTTTCTCTGTCTGCATAATGGGGATGATAATAGTATTGCCTATTAAAAAGATTAAAATGAATTAATATACATACAGATTGTAGGACAATCCCTGGAATATAAGAAGTGCTTTGTGAATATTTGCTGTTATTTTTTATTTCATACAAACTAGGGTACTACTTTCCAGAGCACTCATTAATAAGGGAAGATGGATTCAAATTACATGCATAATAAAGTGAAAGTTGATATAAGTATAGATGAAGAAGATAAAGAAGAAGAAGAAGGAGGAGAAGGAGGAGGAGGAGGAGGAAGAAGAAGAAAGAAGAAGAAGAAAGAAGGAAGGAAGGAAGGAAGAAGAAAGAAGAAGAAGAAAAGCTTCTACCATGTAACCTAAATATTCCAGAAAGGGGAAAAGGAAGTGAAGTTTTGGAGGACAGCAATAAGCTGGGTTATTTGAATGCAGAATTCCACCCGGTCCTCATAACACATGTGATAAAAGTAGAATCAGTTTCATCGTAAACATGAGAAAGACAAAATAGTAAATAATGTTTATAGTTACAGTTGAAGAACACGTAGCTTAACATCAGTGCTTCACCTGCAAGCCCTTTACCCGTACAATGCAGTTGAGAGTATTAACTACGTTAAGAGATATTTTTAATGTGAAATAAGTATATTAGGGAATGAAGCTTACTGCATTGCCTGATCACTGCTAAGCACTCTGCGTTGTTGAACAGGCTGAGCTGTTTGTCTATATTGGATTTTCCTTATTTAGAGCAATATTATAGTTTTCTACACAAGTCATTTCTTATTGAGTTGATTATTTTATATGTATGTACATACCTTACTATATATTTGGCTATTTATTGCTAGAAATGGAAGTCCCACAAAGCCATGAATCATTGTTTTATTCATAGACTCTCTTCTTGAACTTGAAAGATTCCTAACACCAGTGAGTAATTAATGACCTTAGCAGGAACAAATAGAAATATTTTCTCCTCTTATACAAGTTTGATCTGTAAACACATAAGTCATACCAATGCACAGTTGTTTTCAGAACAAATCTGTGCAAACTGGATGGTAATGACTGCTAGAGCTATCTAAGAGGACACGTGACCTCTATCCCAGGAGGAAGCAGCCAGTTCTCTTCCTCTGTAGGAAGGGCAGTGTGGAAGCTCTGAGGTGCTGCTGCTATATAATTTTGCTGCCAGGTATCTTTTTGTAAAAATGATGTGTTCATATGTGGCAATTTGTTCTAGCTACCTGAAGTTAGATTTAAAAAAACTTCTAATGCAGAGAAGCACAACTTTCCAAACATTAAATTATAAGATAGGACAGGTGTAACGTGATAACGAAATTAAAAAGGAATCAAAAGGAAGACTTTGAAATTAGAATAGGTGAGAGGAAAGCGAGAGAATCCTGGTGAAAATACTGGAACCGAATTCTGCCTAATAAAATCATTTGTCAGGAGGGCAACTGGCAGACCCTACCTAAAATTCAAGTCCTAATGAGAGCCTTTATGCCATTAATAACATGGCCTATAAAGTATTATCTATAAATCTTCCTTTATGGCTGCAATTCTTGGTCTTACCTCTTCCTTTAATTTAGTGGAAATTACGAGAGAACCTTCATTGGGTAGAGAAAACCCCCAGTATTCTTTGTTCTTTTTCCCCATAGAAAGACAGGAATGAATACAAAAATAATTACAATTTCAAGTTAAAAATACATGGGGAGATTCATTCTGAAATAAATTCATTTTCTTAAAACCAGTAGCCTTAAAAGAAAGAAGGAATGAAAAATACCCATTAGAGTGTCAAGTTCTGTTCCCCAGTGACACACCAACCACTTCCATTCTTCCCTTCTGAGAGGCTTTGATTCTCGGCTGAATAAAGAGACCACCCCTGTGGCACCAGCTGCCAGCAAAGCTGACTGACAGTGTCCCATCCGCAGGGGCACACTGCAGAGGACTCAGGCGAGTGGCGCAGGGTGACCAGTGTCGGGTGAGGCCTGATGGCTCCGCCGGGCTCCCCGCGCAGGGCAGAGCAGAGCAGAGCAGAGCAGAGCAGGGCAGAGCGGAGCGGAGCGGGGCGGGGCGGGGCAGGGCAGGGCAGGGCAGAGCGCCCCCAGTGGCTGCGACGTGCGCGCCTCTCCGCGGACGGCAGGGCCCAGCTCCCTCTTGCTCTCCTTGCGTCCCTCTGTTTCCACAGGGCTTCGAGGACCCTCACCCTGCGGCAGAAGGCGGTGGTGACGGCAGGGCGCAGGGGAAGGGTACGCAGGAGAATCAATATTTGTACACGGAACAGCGCCGTCCTCTTCGTCCTCTCTGTAACAGGATGTCTCTGTTGACCTCGGGCTCCTGACCAGTAACAGCCGCATCTGAGGGCGGTTTTACTTACGCTCAAACTCTTGGCTGGCTAATGTGGGCTCAAATTCTTCGGCATCATCTACTTTACAGGGATTTAATTTCAGATCAGAAATCTAGGGAATGGTAGAAGGTGATAGTTAAGGGGAAGGGGAGCTATTTTGCCTTCACAAAAGAAAAGAGAGAGGCCATAATCGAGAAACAAGGAAAAGCGTAAAGAAAACGGGAAGGCGCGCGCACAGAAGTTGTATCTGCAGAATGAAGTCCATTTATACGACTCTCATTCTCGTGTTCAGACATTTACAAGTAAACTGCTAAATATAATAGATGGCAAGTTCGCTGAATCAGAAGAATCCGGCTTCTGGTATGATTAAGTTTTAATTGTATTTCTCCTTTGGGATCACTAGTAGCTAATAAGCTCATGAAAATAGGTCTTTAAATAGCAGGAGCAGTGGAAGTCTCCCCGCACACTGTATTTTGATATGCTTCGTTGCCCAGGGCGTTCTGCAGCTCCTTGTCTCCACTCTCCAGTTTTCATACCGACAGAATGTCTAAATAATACTCAAAAATACTCACTTTCATTTTGAAATCAACTTCCACTTAGCTTATGTGTGGACGTTTTCTTCAAACTAACCAATAGGCTATTTAAAAAATATTACCATATTTTATTTGTGAGAAAAGCCAGTTTACAAGACACCTATCAGGGGCACGTGTTCTATAGTTTTAAATACATACACTAGACTTGAAAACGTCCTCTTTTCTGTCGACTCTTTTAAAGCCTTAAAACAGAGACCATATATACACACCAGCAGTGTCCTTTGGGAACGTACTAGGCAGTGTCTTTTCACGTCATAAAGGTATTATCTAATAAAATGCAAATGTCCACTATTTATTAAAACAAACAAGACTTGTGTGAAAAATATGTAAACAACTTCATGATAGAATTTTTAATTCAAAAGGCACATGTGGGGGGAGATTCACATAATTTGCCAAATTGCTTGTATTTTCCCCAAATATGCAAAATTATCACTTCTTTTAGACGTACACCATGTCTTGAAACTACTCTAAATTATAGTTTTGGGCAAACTGGCACAGATGGAGATACACAATCAGGATCATCCCTCTTCCTTGGCAGAAAACTCTCCACACTCAGATCAGCCTCCTATTGTTACAAGCCTGGTTCTGTCTTTATTCTTGGCTTAAACCTTTTCAATATATTTTTTTTATTAAGTCATATATACATAGATCATAAATACATCTATGCCTTTGTGGGATTCAATGTGTTGATTATTTGTACAAATTGGAGTGCTTACATCCTACTAATTAACATAGCTTTCACCTCATTTACTTACAGTGTTAAGACATTTGGGTTCTATATTTGATAGACTTGACTTGTAGCCTTGCAATATGCTCCATAGGTGTGTTCCCACCATTAACCCTCCCTCTATCGAACCACCCCACTCCCCTCCCTTCCCTTCCTTCATCCTGGGCTATAGTTGGGATTCATCTCTCAGATGAGATAGTGAGTGATTATGAATTGGTCTCATACTAGTACTGAGTACATTGGATATATATTTTTCCATTCCTGAGATACTTTACTAAGAAGAATATTTTCCAGCTCCATCCATGTAAACATAAGAGGTAAAGTCTCCATCTTTTTTTTTAATGATGGCCTGCTGCCTGTAGGTAAAGTCAAATTTAAACTTCAGCAGGCCATTTAACAGCATTCATGTACTCCCTGGGCCCAGGTGTAGCCTTATTTGTCTTGTCTCTATCTTTCTCAAGCCACCCCCTATCATCCAGGATTACTGAGTTCCATATGGTAAAACTGCCATGAAGCTTCTCTGGGCTTTTGCGTAGGTGTCGCTTTTATGTTTTAATGGAGTTTTTATTCAACTTTGTGTGCTAATCTCATATATTATTCTTCCAGTTTTCTCCCACTTTTTCTCCACTTGTTCTGATTAATGCACTGCAATGTAACATGTATGGATAAGCAGACTGTGGGAGATCTTAAAGGAAAGGATTACATAGAAAGCATTATCTTCTGATCCCCAGCACATGGCACGGTACCTACTGCACAGTAACATACCACTTCCAGCTAGATAAATGAAATAATAGTTTCTATGAAAGTAAATCAGAGTAAAGAAATCTATGAGCATCAAATGGATATTAGGAAAATACTATAAATATGGGTACTCATGATATAGATAACACATTTAACACGTTAAATATAGTAGTTGACATACATATGTGCTTGTATACACATATATCAACTAATGGTTCCCCAAGTAGAGGAAATTTAATTTTTTTAATTCTTTTTTTTTTTTTTTTTTGAGACAGAGCCTCAAGCTGTCACCCTGGGTAGAGTGCTGTGGCATCACAGCTCACAGCAACCTCCAACTCCTGGGCTCAAGCGATTCTCCCGCCTCTGCCTCCAAAGTAGCTGGGACTACAGGCGCCCACCACAATGCCCGGTCACTGTTGTTTGGCAGGCTGGGCTGGATTCGAATCCGCCAACTCAGGTGTATGTGGCTGGCGCCTTATCCACTTGAGCCACAGGCACCGAGCCGGAAATTTAATTTTGGATGGCCACAGTTGTGCTTGAAAATGTATAAGAAATGTAACTGAATCCTTTTTCCAGAACTCAAGTTCAGAGCTCTCACTGTCCCCTCTCTCCACTATATAACAAGTATCACTTTTTTATTATTATTTTTTTAATGGTACCCGTCAAGTGATTATTGCCCCTGGGCTAACATATAGTAAAAAAGATGCTCTTATGGTATTTTCGAGCTGACATGAAGTGTGAGTCAACAGAAACCTTGCAAAATGTAGCTCTCTAAGGATTCTCTCCCAATTTTGAGAAGGCAAGAGGTCCAGATAAGCAACTCAACACTAAGCCTTTTGAGGTTAGCTCATCATTACTGTAGTCCTGCCCCCAATCATTTTTAGGCTGCAACTGTCACTTCACTGATCATGTCCCGTTGGCCACAGAATCAATACTATTGAGCACCAAGAGAAAACATTTGTTCTAGAAACATTAAGATAGACCTCTTGACCACAACCGAGCAAAATGTATCAAAGTACATTAACCGTGGAATGATTCCTTGAGTTTATTTTGGTTAACAGGGATAATTTAAAGTAGAGAGATGGCCCAAGAGAGAGATTATCTACAGTTTTATAGATTTACCAACTTCTCTCTACTTAGGAACCCTAATTTCCCACATGTTCACAGCTCTCCCTGGTGACTGTCTGTGGTTTAATAACATATGTTGCCTGGAGGGCTAAGGACGAGCAGAGGAAGCATCCTCCAATTTAACGTTCAATTGTAGGAATTGGAAAAGGGAACATTCCATTTTATAGTGCTGAAAATAATTTCAGGTAAAATTCTAACACTGCCCAGGTACCCAATAATTCTTAAGATTACTAAAGCATAGGGTATTATGAGAATTTATCTGAAGAAAATTCTTCCTCATATTTTACAAAAACCTCTTTCACTCTAAAACTTCTTTACCTTAAAACTCCTTAAATAACTTCCAAATAATCACACTAATGAAATAGTTGCCGCTATCAGCAAAACCATGAAGAACTTGCAAAGACTGTTGATTTTCCTACCAAAGAGCAACCTATTAGATTCCTGATTACAAATGAAACTCCACTTTTTATAATCTATTCCATTATATGATTATATTATTTCCAGGTGATAGTAAAAATAAATGAACTAATTAATCAGCCTTGTCTTAAAATAGGATCCAGATCTACTGAGTACTTAGCTCCTCATTAAGAAATTTGCTTTTCTTTGAATAAAACTCAAAATGACTTTTAATAAATTCCTAATAAGTCTGGTTTCAAAATAGTTGACACTGAATTGCCAAGAGTTGGTAGAAAAAACAAAAGGCCTTCAGGGATGTGATGGCAAGGTTAACAGATGTGAATACAAAAGGATAGTCGACTATGACACCCTTGGCAACAAACTTTAAGAGTGAGCACATTCCCACACAAAAGCAAAACTGAAGATTCATGGAATTTTTTTGACCCGATTCAGCAACTTTAATAAGTAAGCCCCATGCACAAACACACACGCCCATTTGAGTACACACAGACGCATATGCAAATCTCACATCCACCAGAGACTCTTCTTAAATTTAGGAGAAAGGGTGCACATTGATCGTTCCTTACTGATTAGCTGGGTCCAACACCAGCAACCTGCAATTTCAGCTGCCCCCAGAAACCACTGCAGGTAATGCTGGTAACACTCATCTGTGAGGCACGGATTCTAACTACGGAGAGCCAATTCAGACCCTTTGTTTAGCTCAGATCTTGTCTCTTCTCAGCAGGGGGTGCAAATTGTGCCAAACAGTGCTGAATTAATTGGGGTTGCTTGGCTCCGTCTCCAGTTAGTTACCATCATATATATGTGAAGAAAAAAAAGGAAAGAAAAACAAGGGGAAAAAATCACCTTGATATTTTGTTTTTTCATGTCACATTTCTATGCACCTTATGTTCTTGAATGTTTAATACACTGACCACTCTGATGCTTGGGAACTGTTACACATTACAGAATAGAAATTCTTGTTTAGTATGATTTATCTCTAATTTACCACGGAATATCGTTTTGGATATAATCTGGTAGGGATGGTTAATTCTGCGTTGTTTTATCTAATAAAATTATTCACTTTGTGTGTATATAAATGAATTGTAACATGACATTAATATTGCTGTATTTGGGGGAGATTTATTAAAGAGACAAACATTCATATGCACTATGAAATAGACACTATTTACCCACAGGAACACTTCGACCAGTGTTGCCCGTGGAAAATAGATGCTGTACTTTGTGATAGAATATTTAAACAAGTCTTAGAGTTGCCAGAATAAATTCCATTCGACTGGGAACTTCCCCTCGGTTTCAGAATTCTTAAGGGTTTAAAGTACATTTCAATATATATTCCAGGGTCCCAATTTTGTCCCCTTGTAATGATGCAACTTCATTCTCATCTCTTTGCCAACATAAAAACCTATTCCAAGTCATTATCCTTGACATTTCTTACTATATTTACCTTACTAATTTCTGCCTCTTTGACTTGTCTTTCCGTATGTAAAGGTTCCCTGTAAGGCTACCTGGAAGTCGCCCCCGTACGAAGCCTGTGACTCTGGTCCATTTGAATCTCCCCACTTCCAACCCCCTTTTAAATTCTCACTGTGCCTCTTACCAGAGGATGTAGCATCTGGTTATATCTGTGTTCTGACATTTTCTACCTTTTCCATGTGTTTTACCCTCATCTCCTCAAACAGATGGTAGGAAATTTGAAAATATAAGTAAAACTTCAAAACTCTTTTATATCTCTTTGAGGAAGTTATTAAATATCTAATAGATAATACATTAAAATTACGCTCAGCGCCTGTGGCTCAAGCGGCTAAGGCGCCAGCCATGTCACCTGAACTGGCGGGTTCGAATCCAGCCCTGGCCCGCCAAACAACAATGATGGCTGCAACCAAAAAATTGCTGGGCATTGTGGAGGGTGCCTATAGTCCCAGCTACATGGGAAGTGGAGGCAGGAGACTCGCTTGAGCCCAGGAATTGGAGGTTGCTGTGAGCTGTGATGCCAGGGCACTCTACCCAGGGTGACAGCTTGAGAGTCTGTGTCCAAAAAAATAAAATAAAAATAAAATTAATTAGGTATACCTCAGGAGGGTGTCAGTTTTCTTCCCACGAGCAGATTGGCCTTACATAATACAGGATCAAAATGGCATTTGAGAGGGTATCTCAACATCAGATAACAAAATTAGACTACAATGTTTATGGAATCTACATTTTATATACATAGTTCCTATAGTTATTCTAATAAGTACTTCAATGTTATAATTACATTATCTCATGTTAATCATTATAGCATCTTACATATTAACTATAATAAACTTATTTATAATTACAAAATCTGAAATGGAGAATAGGTAATTTTCTGAATTCATAGAGAAAATAGAGCAAATTTATTAAACATAATATTTATCTTCAGGCTTATACCATTCATAAGAAAACTATTTCTTCAACTATTTTTGTTTTCTTCCACTTAAGCAAATTTGTCATTAGTTTAGTTTTGTAATCTTTCATTTACTAGCCACTTACTAATTCAATAGTGGGGTTATTACATTGCATGCATCTTTGTATCTGCATAATAATTACATTTATGATGTCCTTAGACTGAAACATGAAATACAGACTTTTCCAAGAATTGTACAGGAAGACATAGGAGCTACTGTAAAATATATCAGCAAATGTATATAGATCAACTAAACAATAGTAGAAATCAAATATCAGAGATGAATTTCTCTACATATTTGAATGAACATCTTGCAACATGTTTTCAGAAAAAAACAGAAACACCTTTAATTTAGTTGTAAAACAATACTCAGCCTAAGAGTAATACTGTTAGATTTTATTCTGCAATTTCTGCTTCACTTTTACAACGTGGAAGCCAACATTTCAAATGAGGCATGATTTGGCTCAGTCAGTGCCCATCGACCAGCCATTGGGATGCTGGCCACACACCGGGGCTGGTGGGTTTGATCCCAGCCCAGGCCTGCTAAACAACAATGACAACTACAACAGCAAAAATACCTGGGTTGTGGCAGGCACCTGTAGTCCCAGATACTTGGAAGGCTGAGCTAAAGAGTTGAGGTTGCTATGATGCCACAGCACTCTACCAAAGATGACATAGTGAGACTCTATCTCAAAAAAAAAAAAAATTAGGCATGATAGAACTAAACTATTTCTTCTTCCTTCTGGCATGAGTTTTCTGCAAGGATGTCTTTGTTTAAATCTCCTTTTCACTTTTTGTAAAGAAATAAAGAAGAGTCAATTGAAAATAACTAAAGTGATTTAAATTAGGAATAAGATTAAAATCTGTACAAAATTAAAATAAATGTATTTAAGAAGAACCATGTTTCTTACACTTGAGGGGAAGGTCTCATCCTGCAAACATTGGTATTGAAGGCCAGGGAGATAGAATGGCCACTGGCCTTGTTTAACAATAAAGAAACAGACACCTGATAAGTTATGTCACTTAATCAAAAGTGATACAAAGAAACGTGATTAGAGCCAGGCTTTATTTCTTTCCAGGGCTCTCCTTGTGACAGGGAGAGATATGAAATTCTTCTTTTGTAAAAATACTGTGCCTAAAGAACCTTAATCTTTCATTGGAAGAATCATTTTGAAGATGCTTCCATTCAAGCCAAACCAATATGAAATTTAGAATTATATAAATTTCTCTCTCTTTTACTTTGTATTTCAAAGGACTGCAACATTTCATGTATGCTTGGACTAGGTTTCAAAGAGTAAAAGACAATGATAATTAAAAATAACTGAAAATGTTGACAATGAAAAGTTACTATCCAGTACCCTTAGCAGATACAGATAAAATATGACGTATACACACATGTATATGTAGAAATGGTTATATAATATATAATATATATTACATATATGTTATACATATCCACACATACACACTCATCTTGGTCAATATATATCTCAGCTACAGTGGGGATACTAAATGGGACAACCACTTTGGAAAATTGCTTGGCAGTATTTTACAAAGGTAAAGGTACATTTATCGCATGAGCAAGCAACTCCATTTCTAGTATTCACCCTAAAGCAATGAATGGATAAATGGATAAAGAAATGGTTCTATACAAGGGAATACTACTCAGCAATGAAGAGGAACAAACTATGCAACAACACAGATAAAGGACAGGGCTCACGAAGTTGATACTCACATTCTTAATTAGAATATGATATGCTATGTTTCCTCTTCTAATAACTTATATAAAACTCAATAGAATATTTTTACTTATTTTATATGTAGTTGTATTTTAAAATAATAGTAAGGTCTATTTAATCCTACTAGAATGTTTTTTCAAATGAAATATAAAATTAAATTTGTATAAGAATTTTATAACATGCTCTTTGCATTGATGCCATTGGCCTGATGAAGGGCATACTACTAACTTCAAAAATTCTAGATTCTGGAGTCTTTGCATTGGCAAAATGGTAGATTAGGCTGCAGTCCCTCCATGACACCTTTAAGGCCCTTAGGGAGGAGCTCTGTAAAATTTTATCTATTAAGTTATCAGCATGCTTCCCTATCCCATTCCTCCTTTAAACAATTCTGGGGTTACTCTGTGGTTTCATTAGTTATCTAGAATTTTTGAGGGATATCAATGATACGTTTTACCTTTTGGACAAGGATGTACTTGGTTTCTCAAAAATGATATGCACATTTGAGGAATCAAGGGTGACATTTAACACTTCCTTGAACATTAAAAACTTTACTTCTAGGGCTACGTTCTGTTCTAGAAGATTCATTATAATGGCTCCTTTCACTCTTAGTCATTTTATGATATTTTAAAATTAATATACATAACTAAGCAAAGAGAAACAGCTGATAGCCCCAAGTGAAACCAAAACTGGCATAGATAAAGCTCTGACATTTATTTTATAACACAGTGTATTTCTCTGAACCCCATTATTTGGGCTACAAAAGAAAAAAATCCATGCATAAATTCATATCCTCTTTATGCATGATCACATTTCATTGACTGCAATAATTAAGTTTCTCATCTATTATCTATTCATACACATAAGTGTATTTTTTTTCTTATTTGGCCCAGAGAAAGTATTTATTAAAGAAAGTCTTTGAGACAGATAACAAGATGTGCAGAAAATTTCCAGTAACATTATAGGGAGTGTCTCTCAAGCGCTATAACTGTGCTCCAGGCACTGTGTCTGCAGCTGTCTATACAAACTCCTGTTTGGGGTATAATGAATACTAATACTTCCTGGAGGTAATCATCCTATTATATTCAGAGTTTGGTAGTTAGGTTTATTAATATTATGTGGTGCAGTGTTTTCAGCGAGGCAATCAAGTTTTCTTCAAAGTGAGCTACTTCAGGTTACAGTGTTTATTGACTATCCGAATTGCAATTATGAAAATATCATTGAGTTTTCAGTGTTCCTGTGGCTAAAATATTCACTTACTACAGGGTTGAGCTTCTACTATAAAAAGCTTAAAGTTACTGACCCTCATTTAGCAAAGTTCGATTTGCAGAACGTGCATTCTGTCCCACAGCTTCTGCAATTACCAAGGCAAAACATTCCATTAGGTTCTTTAATCAATGTTTGTTTTCTACTTGCAGAAGCGTCTGGCCAAGATGGGATATTTAGCACCTGTATGGCTAATTTTAGAATGCATTTGACTCTTAGAGTACCTGGACTTTTTAGGGTAAGAATTGTATGAATTTTCTGGCTCTCCCAGGGAAGTACTTGACCCTGAAAGGTGCAGTCAGAGAGCTAGGGAAATGAGAACTGAAGAGACTTAAGGAATAACCAGGTTCATCCTCCTGACAAAATAGTGCTAAAGGTGTAATGTGTAATGAAAACTCACAGAATTTGAAAATATTCCAGAAATTCAATATAAATTAAGTTAGTCTATAAAGTTAGTTATAATAAAGTTAGTCTATAAAGAGCACTACAGTAATCTGATAAAACAGATATGGAGACAACTTGAATTACTTTGGAAAGTGAAGAATTGGACTTCATTTTTCTAGCATAGTAGAATGCCAAGCAATTTTTCTCTTTGTTTTTATGTTATATTGTGTGACTATTAAATTGAAAATTTTCAAAATGGTATTAAATCTAATATACATAATGAAAAATTGCTAACAAACTGTCTTTTAATAAAGTAGTTTGAGACACAGTTGTAAAGTTGTATACATATTAAGTATAGAGTATATTTAAAAAGAGACAATCTTATGCATATTATATTGTTTTGATCTATTTCCAAGTAAATTATACTGGATTTTAAAACTATACTGATTAAATTCATTTATTCAGGCTATTAGACAATCTGTTGAATACTCTGCTTAAAGAGAATTACTATATATTTCACACATTACTATACACTTAAAACATGAAATTTGAAATGCTTAGTACTTACATTGTAGGATATTTGTACCAGCCAAGATTAACTTTGTATTTTTTCCTGTTTATACACCTTTGTTTAATTTTGTGGATGATTTCAAAGGTACTTTGAGAGCTTATCTTTTAATGAAGTCTTCTGTACTGTAACTCTACACTGAAGTTTGACCTTTATTTTAGCAGCAGAAGCCTCTCTTTCGCCCTGTGTTAGGAAGAAGCTATACCATAAAATAGAAAAAACAGGTGGGACTGAGCAGGAGAAAGCTCAGGGTCTGCCTCTCAATTCATTTAACTGTTTCTGGTGGTCCCCAAGTCTATTTTTGGGTGTCCTCATGAATTTTCTGTGAATAATTTGAAAACCATTGTCTAGACGGGGGAAGAGGTATAGATTTTTCTCCAGTTGTTTTTATCAAATCAACACCATTTTCTTATTGACTATTCTTACTTTCCATGTAAAATTGCAATATGAGATATGAAAATGACAGTATCATGAAATTTTAAATATCCATGTACTTTATTTTCCCTTTTTATGAGATTAAAATTTAGGAAAAAAAACCTTAATTAATTTTAAAGTGTATTTTATATTGGTAGATTTCTAATTCTCATTAAATGTAGATTTATAATTGTGGTAGATTATACTTATGATTAAATGCAGATTCAAACAGTGAAGATTTCTAGTAGGTCATTCTATATTTTAAGGCCTTAAAAAAAGATAGTTTAATCTTGAACTAGTGGTTACAAATATTCTATAAAGGTTACTGTTTTAATTAATCACTTAGAGTGGGGATGTGATTTTTTGGTCATTATTGTATAAATGTTTGTCAGAAAGACTGACAGGAGATGGCCCCTCTGTGAACTGTGCTCGTTTATACTATTTGAGTCTTCTGAGTACACTCTGGCAAAGGTCTCAGAGTGGGTGATAAGAGCTCAGCGACGTTGATGCTGAGCATGTGATCATCTGCTTCCATTTGTCCCTATGGTTGGCATGGACTAATAGGCCGAGGCAGGAGATGGGCACAGCACAAATTGAAAATAATGGAGCATTTCACACCAAAGGAGTCAGAGGATAAGAAGTACAATGGACAAGTGAGGATACAGCTAGCTGGCTGGAGGCAGTGCCACGAGGCCTCCGGAGACTGCCACAGCTTTGGGACAGCTCAGCACACACCCACCTAATGAGGACAGGGCCCACCTGCTGGAAGTTGTTTTAGAGTAATGTCTGAGTTGCTTTTATAAGATAGTCAGACTTAGGATTCCATGAGAAACTCATGTGCAAAAGCTATTAGTGTGACACTAACATTTCAGGGGAAATGCTGTAAACATTTAATTATATTAAAATTTGCAATTATCTCCCAATTCTATTCAGAAATCAGAACAGAAACCTGGGACTGCCAATCATTCACCAAAGGTGCATCAACACCTACTGATTCGGGCTGTGTGGAGGGCACCAATGAAACTCAAATGTTGCCAGATTTCCAACAACGTGGTTAGAGTGTCGTCCAAGGAAATCTGAATAGAAACAATTTGAGAGTAATGTCTTAGGGAATTTTCTGTCATAATAGAAAAATGAGGGTGGGTAGGAGAGAAATCTGAAAACAGAGGAGCCAAAGATTATAAATTGATCAGTTCACTAGCATTGTTCACCAAAGAATGACTGGCCAATGTAAGTACTGTGGGTAGTGTTAGCTGCAGTCACACTATAGTATGAAAGATGGTGAGCCACTCTCTCCACTTGGAGCTCTAAAACTGTAAGCTTGGGAGAGCACGGATTGGGGCTCCATGATGTCTGTAGTACCTAGCTATTACTATTTGTTGCAGACATTCAAGAAATGTTTATTGGATGAAAGAATGAATTAGTTATATCAAAAACATACGTGCTGCAAAAATAAGAGATATTTTAGAAGAAAGAAAATGGAAAAAAATGGTATCACTGGCACTTTACACATTGAGTGTAGTTTAGCATAAGAAAAATAAAGTTGGGGTGAGTGTTTATATGAGGGTGATTCATCACAGGGGTGTGAGGGTAGCCATAGGTGAGTTCTCAACTCCCTTCTGCTCGATGAATTAACAGTTCGACAATCTAGTAGAAGTTGAAAGTGAGGAACGTGCAGCTAGTTCTCACTCCTACTTCATCAGCTCCCCCGGTGGGATTGCACTCTGCACGTCCGCGGATCAGTGCGGTGTGAGAGAAGCAAGCTTCTCTCCAAGGAGTGAAAGCTTTCTGTTACACAAAACAAAAAAATCACAAAACTACGTAGAAAATCCTTTGTGGGGGCCATTAACAGAATAGGCCAAAACCGTAAAAAAAAAATTGTAACTGAACTATTTTAATGTTAGAAAAGGTCCATTGAGTATATATTATTCTTTAAATGGGTTTTAATAAACATTTGGTATTATGGATCCGTAATGTGGAAGCATATTTCTGTTAATTTTGTGCAAATTCACAGTTAATGCTATTAAAACTCTAAATGTGCGGTTCTAGTGTGCAAATGCCTGCGAAGATTAATACTCAAAACCCAGATATCTCTCAACTGTCTCATTAACATGGTAACAGGCCCAAAGGAGTTTCAAATCCCTTAACACACAAAAGAGATATTTTCTCCCATTTTTGGTTCATACCACCATAAAAATGGAAATTAAACCACATAAAAAATCTTCCCCAAAATATCAAGGGTCCAATCCAAATACATAAAATACTTTTTTGTATATATTAAACTACACAAGCCTTGTGGAAATGCTACTAAGGAACTGACTTGGAAACACAACAACCAAGACAAATCTACAATTAGTTTATATTTTATCCTCAAGCCCAGACACTTTAGGCTATGGAAGAAATTAAGAAATATTGAATGATCTAGTATATTAAGCTATTTGTTTTCCATAGAAACTTAGTGCCATGTGTGGGCTAAAGATGGACTTTCAAAAATCTAATTGTGCATCTGCTTGCAAAGGTTTAAGTCAGAGCCGGTGTGACTGTGCTGAAGCCTTTTGTAGTTAATAAGGAAGAAAATAAAAACAAATTATCCTCTTTGTTGCAGAGGATACGCTCTACAATATCACCGCATGGTGACAACTTCTTGTCCTCCTGTCACTGCCTGTCCTTTAGACCATACCGCAGAAAAGCAATTTTCTGCCTCAAAAGCACTCTATTTTTTTAAAGTTTGTCCCTGGGCAATTTTCAGGTCTACTAGAGCTGCACAACTGTATACAGATGAGAAAGACCCAAAATAGGGCAATTTATCTGATTCCTCTTCTTCAAAACATTTAGCTGAGATTGCATATCCAACAGAGAAAGCCCAGAAAGAATATTCAGTAGTGACCCCCAGTGACATATATCCTTTTGGAAAATCTGCATTGAACAGTTTCCAAACAACGTACACATCCCAGAGTTGCTTTTTGTTTAATGTAAACCTTTAACACTAAATTTTCCCTAGGATATTAACAGCTATTTTCCACTAGAAAAAGGGCAAATCCCTAGAAATAGGTAGTTAAATACAGCACCTGGAGTTTTCAGATGAAGACTCGCTTAATTTTAAGGGATCTCCTCATTTGAATCAGCAGTTTGGTTTTCTGGTTGAGGAGGAAAGGGCACTTTTAATGTAAAAGTGTATTCCCCCAATGTTCAGTTGCTAATAATTTCACCCTTATCAATGCCTGGTGCTAGCGTGAGCATAACCATCTCCTGACGTAACAGTGCCCTAACACACTATGGAAAGGCCCACAATGGCACCTTACCGTAGTCGGAAGACACGTTCACCTAGAATAGTGTTTGCACAGAGGAGTGATTGAAAAGTTGTTGGGTTTTACATGTAAGGTTTCCTGACACATTTTGAAAGGATCAAGACTTTTGCAAATCATTAACCCTTTAATGGGTTAATGTGATTTTTTTTTCTCAAATCACCTTTAGTTTTTTGGCATACCTATACACGCTTGCCTTTATCAAATATGTAGGACACATTTTTAAGTGAGTGACATCAGATGCGTTCCCTGCTGATGGACTAGCAAATTCCTCTGTCCAAAGCTTAGTAAGAATTTTAATTAGAAAAAAATAGTCATGAATATAAACCGAGGTTAAAGAAAAGCAGACTTGTTGGTTCTCCTACTATTCCTTGCCTTTTTTCCTCCTGGGTGTGTGTGCGTGTGCGTGTGTGTGCATGTGTGTGCGCACGCGCGTGTGTGGGGGAGGGGTTCGTTTGCATCCGGCTGTGTGCACTAGAGTCTTGTTCTTTCTTTTGCTCATCCTTTTTCTTGTTCTCCCTTTAATCCATCTTGATTGTCCGTATGTGAAGTACTTTGAGATTCCTAGAGGTTGTTGCTTATGTGCTACTGTGCCTAATGAGAAGCAGCTGAAGGGGGGGGATTCAAAAGAAATGGTGTGGAAATTATATACATGGAGAGCAATTTAAAAATTCCCTAGCACAAATGAAGTTATTTCAAACCTGGGCATTTTTTTTTTTTTTTAGCATAACCTAAAAGCGTTGTTAAATTTTCCAAGGCTCCATGAACTCATGGGATCGGCACATTCTCCATCACACAGTGGTTCTGGGACAGCATTTCCTAGTGCTGCCCCCAGTCCTTCTCCTAAGGCTGCTTTTTCAACTCCATGTCGTCCAGCTCCCGCCCTAGTCGCTGGGGAGAAACTGGCCTGCAGGGAGCTCTCTGCCGACCTCATTACAACTGAGCCCAAGGGCCAGTCCAATTTTCCAACCCCGTCGCAGCATTTGTCAGATTCAGCGTTTCCCTTCTCGGACGCGTCCTGATCTGGGTTCCTGCTCCTGCTTAGTTGAGTCCGCTTTCCCATTGTCCGCAGCGCATTTCCGTCAGTCATTCTCAGTAACTCGATGTAAGAGCACGAAGTCCACAGTTGACTCTTTCTCGCCCTCTCTCCTCCTTCCCTCCCTCTCTCCTTCCTCACCCAGCCTCAGGTACTTAAATCTCAATCAGAAGCTGCCACAATTTTCCCATCTTTACTGCCATGGACTAAGCTTTCTCATATCTTAGTAGACAATATCCAACTGTACACTTTGGTCCTTGCCTCCCAGAGATGTACAGACGAGGTGTCATGTTCTGGTGATAGGATTTCAGGGACCTCTCTTTCTCTCTCTCTCTTTCTCTCTTTTTGAGACAGAGTCTCACTTTGTCATCCCCAGTACAGTGCTGTGGCCTGATAACTCACAGCAACCTCAGACTCCTGGGCTCAAGCGATCCCCTTGTTTCAGCCTGCTGGGTGGCTGCGACTACAGGTGCCCGCCACCATTTATACAGGCGGGGTCTTGTTTGTGCTCAGAATGGTCTTGGACCTGTGAGCTCAGGCAATCCACCTGCCTGGGCCGCCCAGAGTATTAGAATTACAGGCGTGAGTCACCACACCTGGCCTAAGGACTTATTTCTAAAATCTTTCTCTCTAATGAGTCACAAAGTTATTTTGTTTTGGCAGGTCTGGGGAGTTATCTACATACTCCTCTCTCTCTTCCACTTTTAACGTGATACTTTCTCCCTGCTTGAATCAGTCCTCCTCATTTTCCTGTTCCTACACACCTCTCTAGCCACTCGGTGTGGTGGTTTTTTTTTTTTCCCCTCAGTCAAGGTTGACCAAGGACAATCAGGATGCTTCTTCTTTATGCAGGAATAAGCCCTAATCCGCGTCAGCTGAAACTTCTCCCTACAAATTAACATCTACGTGCCCTATACGAGTACAGAGGAATTATCATTTACATTTCGCTTTTCCAGCTTTATAGAGTTTTAAAATTTTGATATAAACATGTACTATCAAATACTTACATTCACATGATACCCTATTAATTCATACACGATAATATTGAAAGAAAACCACACACCATATGTATTTGTGTACTCTTCAGTTTTCCGTGATCACAGAAGAAGAAAGAGCAGAGATAACTCGACTCTGCCCCGATGTAGAGCCTCACTCAGCGGGGGTTTCCCTCTTCCTCACCTAGGCAGGTGCCTTGGGACACAAGTAGTAGATGTTTTTTAGAAGCCATAAGCAAATTGACTGATTTGATCATTTCCTCTCTCTCCGTTTCTATCCATCCTTTGAAAGGCAGTCAAATGGTCACAAGTTAGTAGAACAATAAAGAAGAAACAAGCGTCTCAGATAAATCACAACTTGAATAATGGAGAGTTGCCTGGCTAATCAATACAGAATTGCAGTATTTGGCCTCGAGTAACGTAGAAAAAAAAGGCCGAGGTGACCAATTTTCATTAGGATAGTCTCCTTAAGTAGATAAAAATACCAAAAGAAAGAGCCAGAAAACACATTGGAAACTATCTTTACTTGTGATTTTCCTTCACAATGCTCTAATTATGCAAGAGACTAGGCTGCACCATGGATCGCCTAAGTGATAGGAAACATTTCATGCGGCGGCCGGCACCATCAGTCAGGCCTCAGTGGTCACAAAGCACTGACAGTTTAAGGCCCGTTCGCAAGAGGCTGCGAGATTCATTTTGGTTTCTTTTAGAGTAATGCTGTAGTGGTGTCAATCAGACGTTATCAGGAGGAAACCGAAGAAAGCCACTGATGCATAAATTTACCTAGCCTGAAATCCTTTCTTTTCAGGAAAAAAAAAAAAAGTTGAGCTTCGCCTCTTCATTTGCATTGCACCGGTGGTTTACATCCACGTCCACGTATGCCGGCATTTCATTTTAGCATATGTAGGCACAGGGCAACGGTGCAAAAGAAGTAACTGAAATCAAAACTCCTCAGAACCGAGTGGGGCACAGAATGTGGCCACCTTGACTCCACGTGCCTGTGGCTCAAAGGAGTAGGGCGCTGGCCCCATATGCAGGAGGTGGAGGGTTCAAACCTAACCCCGGCCAAAAAAACTGCAAAAATAAATAAATAAGAATTAAAAAAAATTTTTTTTTGCCAACGTCTAATGTATATGCATATTCAAGTTATTTTTCTGGAAAAGTCTTTTAAAAGATACTCTAACAATCTGATGTTGTGTGATGAGCCAAATATAGGGAGTCAAACTATTTAAAATGTTTTAGAAAGCAGCAATCCTCTCATATTTAAAGCCCTGTCCAGTAGAATGTGTTCAATAAATGTTTGCAACAGGTCAAAATCAGTAAGTGGTTTTGGTTTAGATACTTCTAGAAGCCGCATGACCACGCCCAGTGTGGACTAACTACTCTTCAAGTGAGATGCAAGGCTGTCAGCGTAAGGCGCCTCTTATTCACATTTCTTATTCACATCCTGGGTTCCATCGCTCTCCCAGTAATCAAAGTTGTCACATCTGATACATCTTTCTCACACACATCTTTCACAACTGCCACTTCCTTTTTTACTTCTGACCACTATTAAAATTAAAGCTCAGGCTTTAATCCTGCTGCTGTGTTAATCTTTCTGAAGCAATATTCATGTCCCTCCAAAACTCTATGACATGAAATCATATTTCCTGCCCTGAGAGTGAAAGGTCTCTGAGCCTTGGTTGCGGCTCATGTCTCACACGCGCTGTACAAAACCCAGATGAGATTCCCAGCATCATTTTCTCATTCACTCCTGTCTCTGAAACTTGCTTCCGCAGTTCTCCCACCTGAAATGCCTCCTCCCTTTCATCCGCCTATCCAAATTTTCTGCCTCTGCAAAGCAATTGTGGAGCCAGAAATTCAGCATCAAATCTTCTCCAGTAACTCCAAACCTTGGGCGTCTCCTTCTCCTCACAGTGCGATAGCAGATCTTCTCCTTATTATTCAATCAGCACTGTATCAGTTATTCATTATGCTTTCAGCTAGGATCGGCTATAAATTCACAAAGCCAGTGCAAAATGACAGTGGGGTCTCCTATTTCAAAATAGTCAAGGATTTCAAGCTGGCGATGGCAGAGCGTAAAACGAGCACAGGCCTCTTCCACGTGCAGATTGCACAGGGGCAGACCCTCGATGAGGCCTTGACATAGACATTTTATAATAAATATCGCTTCTCTATCTGGACCTTAAGTTCTTTGGCAAATAAGTATTTAAAAAAACTATTCATTATTACCATAGTACCAACTATTATACAATAACTCTCATAACTCATTTATTACATATCATACCTTGCTAATAAACAGGATTATTATGGGTGTTGAAGCAAAGCAAACCTTAAAAAACTTCTCGCTGAATACAATTTTCTTCCAGGAATTGTTTTACCCTGTCCCTCAAAACAATAACAATTACGCAAGATAAACACAGAGCACATTCTACTGCAGCCAAGCTCAGGCTGTTTTAATCTCGCAGCATGTAAAGCTCTTTCAGACGTCATCTGCAGCTTGCGCGTCTTATTTTTATGAGACCCCGACACGGTGTAATGTGCCTTTACAGAGAACGAGGCTGTATTTCCAACCACCGTTAATCAAACCAACGCCTACTGGTTCCCCTGGTACTTCAGCTTCTGGAGAGTGATAAGAAAACAAGAGGAAGAGAAGGTTGACAGCGAGAGGGAGGGGACAGGGACGGTGGTGGGAGGAGCACGGGGGCTTTCTCGGCATCTTCTGAAGCTTCTGGGGGACCCAGGTGCCCTGTTGTCCTCGCTTCTCGTCCTGCCTGGAAGTGGATGAAGGCTGTTTGTAAATACAAAAATTCTAATGTTCTGTTGCCCTGCTTATTGTTCTAATTCTAATATTAGCAGCAGGTACTCTTCCTGGACACCGGTCAGCCCATGACACAATATGGCATCACTCTTAAAACTAATAAAAACTAAATGGCAAGACCCTCCCCCAAAGAGATTGACTGTTGGTCCTCACTCAAAGTGCTTCACTTTCAAGGTGACAGGGCTAAGTATGGCCTATAAATCCATCTCTGGCTTGCCTTTGGACAGTTATAGCGTATGTTAGATTTCTTTGCTCGGAGCAGTGCTCTAGACTAACCCTTGTTAAAAGTATTACTGTAGATATTTCAGAACCTCCAACAAAAATGTCACCTTTGAAGTCATTTTCCTGCAAAATTCAAACTACGTTAATCTTACTTCCATAGGTATTTGAAGTTTGGGTTTCCCTGAGTTGAAAACATTTCTCATGATACTAAAATAAAAATCTAGCTCTGTAAGTTAAATGTCTCAGTAACAGTAGGACACAGAACCCCAAAACAGCCTTAAAAATCACTTTTAAGTGGGAGAATGGCAATGGAAGAAGGAAATTCAGGGGAAAATATCTACCCTGACATCTGCAATGATACAGGAATGTCTAAGAAGAGCCCGTGTAATTCACCAGCAAGTTTAATTGTCTCACTCTTTCTTCAGCAGTTGCTGAATTATCAGCTGATTTTATTTTGCAAGTGCTTTGTAAAAGTTCCTTTTTAGTATAATGACTTACAAAACGTTTCATTGTAGAAAAATTTACATAAAACTCATTTTAGATTTCCTTTGGTAATCAGACACAAGGACCCATCACAGCATTGTGTGGATGTCAGAGGAGCTACTTCTTGTGATTTGAAAGGTTGAAGTTGAGTTGATTTTTTTTTTCTCTATTTTGCTTCCAAGATGACCACGTAGTTAAGAAGCTTTATAATGACTTTTTATTTTACACTTTCACGTATTCTAAAAGCTATCTTTTTTCTTGAAAAAGCATTTTTGTAATTATTTATCAAAAATGAGATATAGTAGAATTTCTGCTCTGAATGCCATGAGAAATTGTAGGTAATCATGAGCATTCAAAATGCAAGCTGTTCTACTCGGTACATCAGACAATGCACCGTTAGATAAAGAAAGAGTTATGAAAGCACAAGCACGTAGCTTTTATTTTAATAATGAAGATAGAAACAAAACAACCATTTTCATCTGTATTGGGGGAAACTGACTAAAAATTCTATGGAGCAATTCATAAGTCAGTACAGATGAATTCAACATAAAATAAAGTAATTCTGTACAGATGTTTGCCTGAGCTAATATCAACATACAATAAAAAAAACTGAAATCAAACAAAAATCAGATATGAAACTGAAATAAAAGTAAACTTGAAATGGAAAGGGACATATATGCAATACAGAAAAATGTCTATTATTGTACAAATCATTGACTACTTAGTGACTATTATAATAGAAAATATCTGTATTAGTGACTATTTGGGGATTGCAATATTAGAATTAGAACAATAAGCAGGGCAACAGAACATTAGAATTTTTGTATTTACAAACAGAAAACTGTCTTCCTTGAAGGTTGAACAACTGATTCTAATTTCTAATTCTTCAGTAAGTACGTTTAAGGAAGTCTGCTCAGGTCACTGTTTCACTATACCTTGCCATCAGCTCCTTATCTCAGAAATATGGATGAAATACGTAGATTTTTAAAAAATTACACAGGGAGCCTTGGCAAACTGTTGAGAGCCAGAGGAAGTTGTGGGTAAAGCCATTCTCCCACAAAACCCGGCTGCAGCTACAATTTTCTCTGGATGCAGACACCAAGCATCAAATTGCTTCACTCTTGTTTTCTACCATTATCCTTATGAATATTCTTGCCAATAAACACATTTTGCATGCATGGAGCATACTTCCACTTTTTGAGCAAGGAATATTAGTTTTTGGAACCCAAAGTGGGGATTAATTTTAGCTAGGAGCTTCATCTAAAGACTTAAAGATCTATTAGAAATTCTGCCTTGACCTGCAATATTTGTAGTAGAAGGATAATAGCTGTGATGGAACGCAACTCAACCCCTACGCATCCTATGAGGTGTTTTTCCTCTAGTCAAATCTGTGAGGTTTGAATCATTATCCCTGTTTCACAGGGGAGGACACTGAAGCCAAGTGCCTGGGAAATGGCAAAGTTGCCATTCAAACCCTGCTTTGTTGACTTCAATGAGAAATAATGTTACTAATAAGATTTAGTACCTCTTGTCAACTATATTTGGTACAAACTCTTCTAGAATAGTCTGTAGACTTGAAACTCACTTCTAACAGACTTCATACAAAATACAATTATTGAAAAATAATTTTCAATAATCATTTTCAGACTTTAAAAACATCACCCACCGTGTGCATTTCTAAAATACTGAAAGTTCAGCTTGTAAGTTCGTTTCTGAAATGTAGGTTACAGATATTATAATAAATGACATGGTCTGTGTGTGTGTGTATGTGTGTTTGCATTTCTCATATTTTTCTACTATATTTTTGGCGAAGAAAAGGAAGCGTCTACATTCTGGGCTTTCTGTTATAAATCAATATCCCCACATGAGATGCTGAATTTTAAAAACTGGAGGATTTCCATATTGGTCTGATTCACGGTTCACTCAATCTGGTTAAAGGATTATCTCCCTGTTATGGGAAGCCACACTCTTGACCTGGCATTGCCTGCCTACCTTCCTTTTTCTCTGGGGACCTTGCACTTTCTACCCTATATTTTGTTAGTTATACAAAGGTATGAAAAAGATGAAGAAAGAGAAATTTAAAAATAACAGAGAAAATAAACCAAGAAAGTTTGCAAAGAGAGACAAAGAAACAATAAAAAAAGGGTAAAAAAATTAATGAAGAAATTATGGAAATGGGTAGGAATGGACAGACTAAGGTGTAAGAAAACGACTACAGTCCATGACATATTTTCTACTTTCATTTGTTACAGAAATTATTTCCTGATTCTCCCTTCTGTGACATTTTTCTTACAGATAACATGAATTCAAAGACAAAGGTAAATGGTCCCTTTTCTAAAGTACTTTACGTAAGGAAAATTCAATAGGATCATTAGATTTCATTAATCCTTGTAGAATTTTTAAGTGTTTGATGTCTGCTATGGTCTGAATGTGTCTCCCAAATGCGTATGTTGAAACTTAGTCACCAACGTGATGGCCAGAAGAACTGGGGCCTCGGGAGGTAAGGAAGTCGCAAGGCCTCTCTGCACTCACGAGTGGAAATAGTGAATTTATACAAGAGGCGGAGGGAGCATCCTCGGCTGTTTATGCCTCCATCCAGTCTGTCATGTTAGCACAGAGGGTCCATCCCCTGTGGAGGACGGAGTGTTCAAGGTGTCCGTCTAGAAGCAGAGATAGGGCCTTCACCAGACCTGCAACCGGCAAGTGCCTTGATCTTGGACTTGGACCCTCCAGGAAAAATGCTGTGAAAAATGCATTTCTATTAAATTATTTATGAATTACCCCAGCTCAGGTATTTTGTTATAGCAGCATGAACAGTCTAAGACGAGCCTGCATAATTTCCTCACAAGCTCTGCAATAACGATCGCCTAGACTCATACTAGGTAGCCTAGAAACACACAGTCCCGCAAATCTCAGCCGGCTACCGCACACGCCCCTTTCACTAAATGCCCGAAGCTGGGGACTCCTTGTTGTAGGGAGATATAGGTGGAAAGGGATGGTAAAGCCTAAGCAAGATAAAGTTTACATTCTCAAATCTCCCATGCTACTTACCCTTCATTCTCTCTTCTACAGGGTCCTAAATAAAGTCTTTTAACTGTGAGCCTCATTTGTTTCTAACGGCCAGACATCACTTGGTCGCACTCAGAGCAAATCGTGATTCTATTCAAGGCCAACGTGCTGTTTTCCTAAGGTTCTCCTGATTCCTCTACTGTCATATTTCTTCCTGCTCTCTTGGGGCGGATCTTGGTTGTTTACTTTTCTGTCTTTGCCAGAGACATTTTGGTCACCTCTTTCTCCCACTGTCAACTAACAAACAAGTCTGTGTCTGCCTTTCCTCTGACATTCCTGTGTGCTTCCCATGGCTCAGTGACTGTGGTGAGCTGCACCACCTGCTTCTAAGTGTCTGGAGGGGAAGTTGAAGAGGAGTAGTGGTGTTTTTGGCTTCTGCCAAGGTTTAAAAAAAACAGGCTGAGGTTGAATCACACTCTTACCCACCCAGGCATGCAGTTGGACTCCTCATTCATTTCATCTGAAATGACTGCCCGAGTGACGTATATTTGCATGACAACTCAGAATGCAGGTGTAAAATCTACCCTTTATCCACGGTCATCCATGTGGTCCATTCGCAAAGAAACACGCCAGTCAAAGTGAGGTTCCAGAGATGTTCACTTGTGTTTCTCAATAAAGTAATGAGGATAGATCAGCCATAGAAACACTTCTGGAAAACCCTGTTTCTCTCCCATTTCATGTGCCATTGCAATGCCATCCTCAACGCCTTAGGAGACCCAACTCCCAGCTGTAGCTCGATTGCCTGCCCCCTCGCCTCCAGATTCTGCAACCTGAAAGCTTCCTGCAGCGATGTGGCCAGTTCCTTCTCCCAGTGAGGGAGTGGAATAAACTGAACAAATCAAGACAGAATCCTCATTAGCAAACATGGAAGGGCCAACCTAGAAAATGCTTTAACTGACATTCTGGTTCCATCACAAAATCATTGTTAATTGTTCTCATGGTCAACAACGCTAACAAATACAGACTAGGTAAGTCCAAGATGTATATATTGAGTTTTCAATTTTGTTACACGAAACAAAATGCTTCTCCCCACAATGCTGACTTTCAAATAAACTAGGTAATTGCAAGTTGTTTTTTCCCTCTGACATTAACAGCTGTAGATATTAAGATTTGCTTGATTTACAATGCTGGGGTTGCTCAAATTTATTTATAACGTTGTTTTACTAGATTGGCGTGTAGACTATTTGCATGTTTTTGATCATCTCACTCAATCCAAAATAATCCCTCAGCAAAGTTCAGATCACATATTGAGGATATAAAATTATAGAAGCTTTAGATATAAGCACATCAATTAGATTCATTGAGTTTTAAATAAAATCTGTCCCTCATCAAAAAACTGTGTGTTGAATTCCGTACTCAAGTCACTATTAGATATCATCATGAAGAAAAAAAGAAGGCACATGTTCAATATCATCCCTTTAAAGTTTTCTACCATATCTAGCAAGGAAAAAACACTTTCTTTTATAAACATATGATAAAAACAAAAGATTACTTTTACACATGCTATCTACTGAGCTCCGAGCTTTAGTATGAGATGTTTGTATTATTTGGAATATTATTGGTATTATTTAATGGCTTTGATTTAGTCATGTGAGTGACGTGCTTGCTATCACACCACTTTAAAAAAATTCAAATATAAAGGAACAAGTCATATGAACTGGAATTTGGGGGTAATATACAAATATCCATAGGTACTACTTTCTTTTGGGGCTTATACGGGTAATGTGGGGATAATTTCACACAACAAAAATGAATTGTCGTATATGAATTCTGACACCACTATTGTGAACGGCAGGCCCACGTGATCCTGAGAATTCTGATGAGGTGAGATCAGGGCAGAAGCTTTTCTTAAACATCAGAAGTATGAATCTGCTTTTAACATACCCATGGCAGAGGTTAACTCATACTTCCATAGTGCACCTGAATATTTTCTCATTTGCCTGTATTGTCCTATGAATTTTAGAGAGTATTTAAAAATGCAAAATTTGCAATAGATCTCAGCAGTTATTTCATTGAGACATATAAAATATGAAATATAGATGGGTTAATTTCAAATCATATGCTACATTTAAATTCAATTAAATAGAAGTTATTCAAATTGTAACTAGTCAGTTTCAAAGTGTGACTAATTATGTTCAGTTGGCATAGAAAGGCATTCAAACAGGTAACCCTATACCCCAAGAATAGTTTGAAAGAGTCGAACCTAAGAGCAGGTTAAGAACAAGACCAAGATTAGATGAGCACCCTGCTGTGATCTGTGGTGGTGATAGGGGTTATGACCGCTGGAATTCCGATACCAGCTCTAAATACAGTAGTATGATTGAATTAATGTGTTTGCACACAGATATTCTACAAAATACAGCGTGCTCATAAAGTTCATGAGCAATTTTAAATTGCACGCTATTTTAAATTGCATATGAACTTCATGGCCACCCTTTATATCCCTCCTGAACCTTCATACTATGTGCATTACTATGTGAACTACGTAGTTTGGATTATTCTCAGTCTTTCTCTTTTCCATGTGTAAAAATGACCATGAACTTGGCGGAGTTTGAAATGCTCAGGACAAGCCTGTGTTTGCAAGGTGCCTTGTGGCTTGCTTCACACGCCTGGAAGTTCAATTAATATTCATAGATGAACAGAATATTTGCTGATGCTATCCTTTGGATATTTTGTTAGTGAAATGGTTACTTGGCATGGTGATTTCCTCCCACACTTTTCATATGTAAATACAGTCTACAACCTGGTTTATGTTTGTAAAGTGAAATGTACTTAAAAATGCCCAAATATGATGAGGCATTGAATTTTTTCCAAGTTTCTTTTCCATGCACAGTTATCCTTCATTGATTGGATTGAAAAAAAAAAAAAAAAAAAACCTGCAGTTGTAAGCAATGTATTATCCTTCGGTCGCCATAGTTTAAAAGAAAAAAATCAAGAAAAAAACTTTCTTCTATATGGCAACTGCTTCCCTTGTGGTCAACTCACCGATATTTGCAAGGCAAGGTCACTTTTAATGCCATAGAAGATGAAAGAAAAAAACGAAACGAGGGGAAACTGTTTTTGTCTTCACTGATTCTGCCAGACCCATAGCAGACATTGACGATGCCAGAGGGAAACGTTGTCACGGTCCCTTATTCCCAGTTCTGCCTTGGAAACAGTGGAAGGGAGGGAAGGATTCTTTTTCCGACCATATGTACAAAATATAATACAAAATATTAAAATATGTATACCCTTCAAGAGATCAACACGATTGTTAACATTTGCTTTCTGAAACATACTTAAAATACAAGATACAAAAAGAGCTTTAGACACTGAACGTACTTCTGTAAAATTAATTAATCACTCTGAGGATTTACCAGGAGGAAATGGCTGTAAACATCTTATATGCTCAGCTGGGGGTAGAAGGTAGACTGAAAGGACAATTTTGTTTAAAAATGGAAAAGAAGAGGGGAAGAAATCGAGATGTGAAATAAAGATGTATATGTTTGGGACAAGCAGAAAGAACATTTTATATCTACATGCGGCCTACAGAGAAGAGGAAGGAAAGGTGAAAGATTAATGAGCAGGGTTTTTTGCATTTTCTATCATCTATGTGAATTATTACCTAGATGCCTGATATGTCCTAAAAGAAAAACTGTGATGAATAAATAAACAGCTCTCCAAATCTTCAATAGGGTGCTTTACCTTGCAGGGAATATTATCATTGGCTTTTGATACAATTTCTGCTGCAGGGAAAAGACTTTCAAAGCTCAGAATGCTGAAGTATTGCCAGGCGCTCAAAGACCCCCTGCCGAGCGCGTCAAACTAAGAAATCTCTCTGAACTTGTCGAATTAAAAGTCCTTCCCCTCTCTCTGCAAACCCTGCATGAGCTGGGAAGCTCTGTCCTCATTTTTGAGGCCCCTCCATGATAAACAAATGGAGCCTGGAGCATCTTTATTCTTTACAGCCATGCAATTAAAATTCTTTTAAAAAATATAATTGAAGGCAATGCATTTCAAAAGGAACTTCTAGTTAACAATGAAACGAAGCTGCTTGAAGGGGCCACATGCAATTGTGTTCTAGAGGTAAAAGCGAAACAGCTCGTTAAGAACCAGAGAAGTGTCCTTTTTTATTTTTATTATTTTGATTGTACATCAAGAGGTTGTTCTCAACTTAAACATCTCAGCAGGATTTACGGCTTCTGGAATGTCATAAGACTTAATTACTCAGACTGCAAAGAGGAGAATGCTATTAAAATATGAACAAAGCCCAGTGAGATCCCCGGTCGCTGCAAATCATTATTTATCTATCCCCCACACAAATTAAAGAAGTGTAATTTGTGTTTGCATTTTTAGGCACCACACTGTACATTCTCTTTCTTCCCCCACCAAGGCCATTGTAACAATCTGATAATCCCCACAGTATTAAATTGATGGGGCGATAAACAAATATGGGTAACAGTTTCAAAGTCCTTTGTTAATTAGCAAAAATAAGAAAAGCATTTTAAATGCTTTTAGAAAAACAAAATGGAAATGAATTGCCAGTTTCAAGTGACCAAGATGAAAAAGCATTATTTTTAAAAAGGGTGATAGTGTTACACTGGATCTTTGGGGAGAGTTTCTAAAGATCATGTATTCTTTGGTCCGTACCTTTATAAGAGAACACTTACATTAGTGTTATTAATTGCTCCCTCGTGTCTAAAATGTAATCTTTGAGGGTAAAGATGAAAAGGGTTGAACATATTGTCTTTACTCATTGAATTGGGAGTTGAAGATTGGGCGTGAGGAGGCAGGAATCATTTTTTAAATATGCTTTGACCAAATGGAAGCTGTTGGTCAAGGGAAAGGGTCATTCAGTTTTAAGGCTGGACATTTTATAGTATGTTGTTACCAGGAACCACAACCACAAAATAACACCTTCAGGTGAGTGAGCAGTTTGTGGCCCGAGGTTCAGTCACCTTAAATGCAAAGTGATGATGGTAGAAACTGTTCAAACAGAGAGAAGTAGAATCAGGGGAAGTGTTGTAAAAAGAGGAAGAAAAAAGTGTAGGCTAATCAGTGGGTGGGCCTGAAGCCACAGCAAGTTTTAATGAGGAAGGGTGTCAGTTGTGAGACACGTAGGAAAATGAGACTAAGAAAAGGGAGGTTGAATTCGTTGATTAGCAGCTTGTTGTTCAAAGAAGAAAATATTGGATTGCAGGGGGTAAAGGAAAAACTATAAAGAAAGTGCAGACAATGAGGAAATTCCATTCCTCTGGGATGTTTTTAGTAAAGGGAAGAAAAATGGCTTAGTTGAGAAAGAGGACAATGGGATTTAATGGGAAGATTTTGTTTCTGTTTTCAAAAATTTATTTAAAATGGGAAGGGGATAAATTTACGGATCCAGGGGAATAGATCCAGGGACCCCAAAGTAGCTTTGTAAAGAAGGAAAGACATTTCTCGGTTGTAATGTCAGACTTACATGAACATAGTGCATTAAGCCAAAAAGAAAATGTTTACTCAAGGTTTCAAGTAAATTGTTCCACCAATGTGTATAATAAACAAATTCAATTTTAACTGTACAGAGAATGTTTGTTGTTTTGATAGTGTTTTAAATAAATTCAATTAGTGAATTGACCAGGAGTAAATATGAAAGATAGACAAGAAGATTTTTTAACATAAAGAAATATAAATATTGTCACATCATTCAAGGTCAACTGCCAATAATGATTAGAATATTCCATTAATAGGACACAACACAGTTTTAATATTTCTTCAGTCTTTGGAAGGTTCCTGTCCCTCGTTTTGTTGAAGTTTTGTCTGTGACATGGAACAAGGTACTCTTAGTATTTTCCTCTCCCTTCCCTTAAAGAATCCAAACATGTTAAAAACCACAAAAAACTTACTTTTTCTACTTGAAAAAGATTGAGTAGGAAATATAATCTCTATATATCTATTTGAAGGAATAGATATATTCTTCTGTATCTATAATCTGTTCAGAAGTTCTAGCTGGTATATTAGCCATCTTATACCCATTTCAAAAGACTTTCCCGGACACTCTTCTCTAGATACGAGTGTTCTTCCATCAGTGCAAAGGAGGGTCTCATTTTCTGATATTAAAGTAAAACGTAAATGCAGCGCTCGGTCACATTATCCTTTCTTTGAAAAAGAATTCAGGGACAAGCAAGCCAAGCTAGAATGGACTTACTTGCATATCTGAGCTAGAGCTATGACCCGGGGATCATAAACAATCTCCTCTCTTCATTCTGTTTACTCCTGCCCCTGACCCTGCCTTGTTTTTCATGTCTCTGTTGACAACAAATTTGGTGAGAACAGGTATCCATGAAAACAGCCCTTGCTATCACTTACAAGTGAGGAATTAGCTACAATGATGATGATCACAATATCTCCTATAGTCAATTTTGCATTGAAGTGCTCAAATTAAGTGCTTCAGTCATTTTGGTGACCCTTAAATTCCTTTGGAAAAAAAAGTATATTTGTCAAGGTTTACACATATGTTGAGGGTAGAGTTGGTAATTGTTTAAAGAAAGACATAAAAGTTAGGGTTTTTTTTTTTTAGTCTGAGACCCCCACCCCCAAGAGAGTAGGAATTACTATTATCTGTCTTTCATTTTAACAAAAATGTGTGGAACAAGTGTAATACTAAGGGCTCTGCCAAGCATAGGGAGATGCAGAGATGGCTTCCCTTCTTAAATAATTGACCACGTAGAAGCCTTGGACTCACTGTATCATTTAGCATCTTATTTCAGTTTTATGTCTGGCATCATGTGGTAGACAGTTATGGTTGATTTGGGGGAAGTTGGCTTTCAATGGTTTTCTATACTTGAGGACATGCCTGCCGTGTGCATTCTGGTGGATGACCCTTTCCACAAGAGTGGCAGCCACGGAGGTGCCGCCTCAGATTTCCACAGAAGCCAAACCACGCTGCACAGAGGCTAGTGTGGCCAAAAAGCCTTCATTTGCTGGCACCCTTCTTTGTCTGAAGTACCTTTGACATACCTGGAGAAATTTTTCCCTTTCAAATGAGATATGAACACAGTCTTTATTTTTAAACTTTCTGCCATTCTGAAGAACATTTTACAGTAACACCAAAGTAAAAACATGTTGCCACCAGACTAACATACACGGATCTTCTGTGTATCATTTAATTATTTTCTATGTATGTAGTGGGAAAATGTATGGGCTCCAGGTCCTCAACTTGCTAACTCGGTAACTTTCTTTGTGATTCTGTTTTCTTATCTGTGTAATGGCAAAAATAATAGTATCTATTCTCACAGGAGATGCTATGAAAATCTAATTGGTTGAAAAGTGTAAAGCACTAAATGGCATAGCTTACTGTCATTAACAGTGTTTTGCATTAATACAATAAAAATAGTATTGAAGTTTCTATCTGCATTGTTCTAAAATTGGCATTATGTATCTATTAGCACATACCAGTAATCAGTAATATAATAAGCATGCTCACATATTTCAACAGCTCACTTCTACCAAGGGAGGAACAACAGTGATAGCATCCTGAATAAGATTATAAGGGTCCATCTGAATAAGACATTCCTCAAATATGGTTTTTTTTTAATATCAAAAATCAGTGCCCATATGAAAGTCAACAAAGCATGGTTTATGTCATGCTTTCAGTTTTCTTCTATTAGGTCTTAATACAAAGATGTTAAGTTTTTAATGTGGTATGAAGACTTCATAAACATCTTGTATTTTACCAATTCTGTTGCATTTGAACCATTCTAAGGAGAGAGAAAAAAAAGATGTTTCTGCTCCATTATTATAAATGCTAAAATGTATTATCTTCAAAAGTGCAATGACCTGCCAGAAATAGTTTGTCACTACAATCAAATCTAAGAATTATTTGGCAAGCATAAGGAGTTGTTACTACTTATCTAAATATAATAACCCAAACTCGAGTTAAATAATTAGTAATGATGCCTTGGTTTTTTAACTCGTGTTAAACTTTTGGAGTGTTGAACTGGAAAAATTAAAAAGAAAAAGAAAAGAAAGGAAACGAAAAAAAGAAAGAAAAGAAAATTCCAAACAGATGGGCTCCACTTTCCAAAGGCACAGAAGAGAGCGTGGGGATGAATGGATGACCGAAGCCTCAGGTCCACACAGAAGGCCTGGGCAAGCCAGGAGTTCAGTGATCACTTTGACAGGACTGAATAAACTGCCCGGATCCTTTGTCATCCATGACTAAGAAAGGCAAGTTTTTTCTCCATTTTTTTTTCCTGGCTGCATTCATACTGTAGTTTCTAAGGTTAGAGTTCAACCCGACCAGCCAGAGGTAAATGCCTATGTTTTCAGAAAGATCAGAAATGTGTTCTACATGAACTTTTCTGTTTTGATGAGGTGATCAAGAGCATGTATGAAAACCGAAACGACTTCCTTGCTGAGTCCAGTGTTACATCCCCCTTAGCCTTCAGAAAACATCCCCTCTGTTCACCTGCCATTAGCATTGCAGCTGGACCACTGTGGATGTCAGTGGCCGTGAAGGACGATCATGCTTAGAGCAGCTGAAATCAGATCCCTGTGGCAAGCAGGGCTAGCAAGGCACTGTGAGTCCACATGCCTCCTGCTCTGACCCGCCACTTCACAGGAAACTGGCCAGAGCCATTTGAATCCCGACATTCAAAATTGTGGGTATAAAATTCTCCTACTTCAAGTTCCATAAAGATATATATATATATATATGTACAAAATCCAACTATTCTGTGCCTTGCCTTTTTTGTGAGCAAATAACTTTTATTTGCTAGAAGCCCTAAGCTCTCCTTGGCATCAGTGCTGCTATGCTATAAATCGTCATTATTTTAGTAAACGATATTCTTAGAATGCCTGGAGTGTGGGAAACAGTATTAAACATGGGAATTGTTATATTTGAATGCTTAGTGCGTGCACTGTTGTGGGTCGTCTTGGATAAATCATTTTGCTCGTCTAGATCTTGGTTTATCAAAGCACGAGAATCCAGGTTGCTTGGTTTCAAATGTCCCTCCCATGTGAAATGTTTTATGAGTCTGTGATTCCACATTGTGCAGAACATCTCTACGCATTTATTTAGCAATTTCTGACCATTTTCATAATTCATTTTTCAAATGCAAGATTACCTAAAGCACAAAAATACTATTGAAGGGAGAATGAATAAAACGCAGAGGACAGGTAAGGACTCCATTGCAACTTCTTAGCTCTACTGTAAGAAGCTGAAATCAATGACTTAGTCGGGAAGATTGTAACCAAATCTGCAAAAGGAGAAATGAGAGATTCCAAGAGCAAAACTGAACCACGGATCATGAAATAAAGCAGACAAAGAAGGAAAATCAAGGAAGAGATAAAAGAATGAAAAGAAGATAATTTAAAGAGGGCCTAGTAAAAATCAATGAATAATGAAAATTATATTTCCAAATAGTACTTTTTCAAGTATGTATAAGAAGCCTGACATTTGGAAAAGTCAACAATAAGGTAGGTAATTACTGAAAGAGTAGTATTGGAATGTTTCTAACAGAGAAATAATCAATGCCGGAGGTGACTGGTACCCAGTGACTTTGATTTAACTCACATTTTGTGTCTATATCAACACATTGAATGTACCCAGAAAAGATATACAACTAGTATGTGCCTATAATAATTAACTTCTTTTCAAAGTCAAGTTAAGATTATAGTCACCAGTAATAAAGAAAACAGAAGGACCATTTAATCTTAATTTTCCCTGAATCTAAAAGAAATCGAGTAGATCAAAGGCAGATATAAGAGGCAAAAATAATTGCTTAGTGTTTCCATCACTAAAATATTCCTGAGAAAGTTTTTATCACTTCTAAACTAAATGAAATGTAAATGTACACCTTCTTCTTCGTTCTCTGGCTCCTTGAGAATGAGCTGCAGACAGCACTAAGCAAATTGCTCAACGGTGTACCTGCCCTGCCACAGGGACTCTGTATTTCTGCATCGCCTCCCTCGGACAAGTTTATTATCTAACTGGAAGAAGAATCGTCAATACAGTAGAAACTTACTCGTAAGTAGTATTGGAGAGGGGTAGGGAGACCTGAATTCTACTTTTAATAGTTGTTTAGTAATCGCACAATCATTGCCAAATCACTGTGAACTTTATGTTCTTTATGCATAAAATATGCATTGTTTAATTTACTGTATTTCAGTGACATTTAAGTGAGATATTTCTGCACTACTCCTGGGTTAAGAATTGATTTTTAGAATGTTCAAAGCCTGATGAGGAGTCACAAGGGAGAAAAAAGTATTGAAGACACAGAGGTCAGAGGAGCCTGGAGCCAAACTGAGCTTCCTGACAAGGCAAGACAGAATGAAATTCAGGTAAAAATTGTGTCATCTATATTCCCTTGGATGAAAGGCCTGGGGGAAGGGGAACTGGATAGTCACAGAGACACGTGGGGATCTGGTGGAGACCTTTGTCTCCCTTAGCAGATAGTGTGGATTGTAGGAAGCCAGGCTGTGTGCGAAGGGCATGAACGGGATGCCCAAATTCACCAGGAACTCACACCAAGCCCAGTGGCATGCTTACTAAAGGAAGAGGAAATTTGAGGCAGATGGACGTGCCTGTGGAGACATCTCTGAATTCTTCTCTGGAATGCAACACACACAAACAACCCTCTTCCTTTTCGATCATAAAATGAGAACACTCATTATTTTCTACTTATTATGTAAGGTGATGGTTTTTAAAAATGTCTAAAAAAGGTTTTTTTGGTGAGACTAATAAAGTCATTGTAAAAATTCAAGTCTTTTAAAATAGTATTAATGATTGGTTAAGACAAAAAAAAAAAAAACGTGTGAAGTCAGGGGTTGCAGAGAGAATTCAGGAAGACTCTGCTTTGAGACCGGAATCCCCTGAGTGATAACAAGTTTCCTAAGTTAGGATTCCAGTAAGCCAGGGGGTGAGGAAGCAGCTGTATGAGGGAAAGGGATTTTTTCAGGGTAGAGAACACTGTGAAATAACCCACAAGGTAAAGCATGGACGTTTGAATTGCATCAAGAGCTGTGTACCGTTGGAGCACATAGCACCGAGGCAGCTCCATTTGTGTCTCCTCCACCCACTTCTTTTTCTGAGAAACAACAAACAGTCCTGGAAATGGATTTTTTAAAAACATCTTCCTTCTAACAAATATTACAATTGAGGAAGATTTGCCTTGGTTATACTCAAGTCTAATTCTAAGTTCTTTGAGAAACCTGGTAAAGACACTACCTTCTTAGAATTTAGCCCCAACCAAAGTGATTGCATAAAGCAGTTTTGCCACAGCAAACTCTGGCTCGCATTGTATGTACAAGAAACCAAAGCTAACAGAGTTATAGCAAGGGGCACACAGAATTTGGAAGGAACAATGTTTGCACCTTTTCATAGGCTGTTGGTACCATTCATTGGGAAATAACATTGCATAATTCATAATAAAATGCCTCTGAACAGTGACAGAAGAATACTAAAAAAACTCTGAAGACAGAAATAAACCTCATAATAATTTGAAAATGATTTTGAACCACTCTCTAAGAATAAATATGATACCCTTTCCACTGCCACACAAATGCTTCCTTACTCTGGTAACATTTACATGGTATTTAGTTTTAAAATGTTTCTATTTTTACCAAAAAATTATAAACTTTGAACTGTTTCTTTAGCACCTAGATTTGGGTATATTAACCTATTATGGATAGAATATATTATTAGTCAGCATGGGAACTAAATTTTCTGTATGTTTATTCATCTAAAATTCTGAAGACATGAATAGTGAATACAATACAAACTTTGACAATAGTGCGAATTGATGTCAATGGTCCAGGTGAATGCAAATACAGAATTAAATCATCTCAGAAAATCACTTTCTCTCTCAGGTAAATAGCATTTGCAGCCCAGCCCTGGTACCTTTCACAAGGCAGAGGCATCTTGATAAATGCTCCATAATTCTTCATTGTGCTTCCTAAGCACAGATGGAAAACTTTTCTGAAAAGGCAATTTCTTATCTGAAATTATGGGATGGGCTTATCAATGGTAATAATGAGGCCCGCTCGCTGCTAACATTCTGGTTGTTGTGGTCTGTTCCTAATTTTTCACCTTTTCCTTACTCTGTTATTGTATCAACTCTCGGAATCCAGGGGTCCCAATTAGTGGGGAAGCACCTATCAACTCAGGGAGGAGAAGTAGTGGCCAGTTGGTCACCTCTTTAATAGTATTTTACTTAATGTAAATATCAAGTATTGCCAAAGAACCAAATAGCTTGAACAGGGAGCGACAGATGTCTTTTTCTCTAAATGATGATAAAGACATAAATTAGGTTAAGAAAGGAGAGCATAAATTCACAGGTAAACAATTACTTACTGCCATCTGAAAGTTCAGATTTTATATCCTCTGTTACTGAATATTTCTTGTAAATACATTTACCAGATATTTAGATATATGTCTCAATGCCTAGAATGTCTAAATTGTTATTTAATATATAACCTATGCTGTAATATAGGTTAATTAGTAGTTAGTATAAGTAATTTGAAGCACAAAATTCAAACAAATTATGTCAAACATATTATTTTTTAAAAAAGCAATACCTTTGTCACTAATTACATAAAAATTATCTTAAGATTTTTCCGGATCTCTCATCCAAAGTCCTAATTTATAAATATTATATATATATACATGCAACACTACAGCTAATGAGCAACCCAACTATTACTGATTTTTATGAAATAAATTCCTTTGAAAATGATGATATGTTTAGTTAAAGTTAACCACAAGTTTATTATTGACTACCGTGGATAATAAGAAGAGTGAGAAGAGACTGTATTTTTTAGGGGAAGGAAAACAGGAAAAGTGTTCCATTCCTCCCAGTGCTGAGCTCTGTTCACAATATCCCAAATTATAACCAACTTTCTGTCATGTCTGCCATGACTAGAAAATTGTGCTGCGCAGATCAAAGTAAGTTTATTAAGAACTTCATAAACATTTTGAGTTCCGAGAGTGTTGGGGTTCAGAGGTGAAAAGACCCTTTTCCTGTTGCCAGTGAGTGCCCGGGTGGATGGGTTATGATAATAAACAATTGAATACGTTGTGATAAGACATATAAAAGAGAAAACCATGCAGCTATGTCCAAGCAGGACAGATGACTTCTGCTGGAAAGGAAAGGGGGAGCGCAGAAGCTAAAGCCAAAGCTACATTTGCCTTGAAGAAGGAAGGGGGTTGTGCCAGGGCTACAGAGAGGTTGAGGTCATAACGGGGGACATTGAGTCTCAAAATACAGGATTGGTTAATCTATCTAAGATTGTTAGTAGAGTGCCTGGACAATCAGAAAGGTGAAAGCAGAAATTTCAAACACAAGCTATCTCTAACCATAAAGAGATAAAATAGTAAGCATGAATTACCAACTAAGTGTAGAAAGTAAGAGGAAAAAGGAAGGAAATGGGGAAATTGAAGACAAGCTTAGGAGATGACATCCCTATTTTATGCATCCAAATTCCATCTTCAGAAATTTTTATGTTGAGTTGTAAACTATAAATTAATTTTAGATTAAGAGTAACAGGAGTCTAAATAAACTTAAAAGCTTACTCAAATCACTTGCACCACAATAAATGTAACTGTTTTCCCTTTTTATACATAATTTGTGGATGGTTATATGAAAATATTAAGAGTATTAATATTTTGCTTTTTCAATTTAACAGTGCTCACATATGGGTCTTAGTTCGGTCTGTCATATATTCCTGAAAATATTTTTCTAATCTGTGGATTCTTATACAGAGAATAAAGCTTTTCAAGATTTTTTTAGAAGTTTCAACATGTTTAAGTAGGTTTGCCAGAATTTACTTGCCTGTTAAGTCTGCCTACTTAAATTTTAGGCAGTTTTATCATCATAAAATAAACCTGCTTATGAATTTTCCTATTTGAAGTATTTCCTATGGTTCCCCAGAGACTTAACAGGTCAAGTATGTCAATGATTGAATAACTATTGATAAAAACTTTTGTAGTGTTTCTATAAACCATGCCTGTTTAAGTATATCTTTTGCAACTAATCTTCAAATTATTTCAGGCTAAGGACTATGTTTTTTAATTAATGGATCCCAGAACCTAGCACACTGCTTGGTACCTGAAAGAGGCTCAATGATCTTTACTAAACAGTTGTGGCTAATAGCCACCACCAACTATTTACTCTCTCTTAAGTACTAGGTTTTTTTTTTTTTAGAGACACAGTCTCACTGTGTCACACTCAGTAGAGTGCTGGGGTGTCATAGCTCACAGCAACCTCAAACCTTCTGGCTTAAGCGATTCTCTTCCCTCAGCCTCCCAAATAACTGAAACTACAGGCGCCCACCACAACGTCCGGCTGTTTTTTATTGTTGTTGTTGCAGTGGTCTTTGTTGTTTAGCAGGCTTGGTCTGGGTTTGAACCCACCAGCCCTGGTGCATGTGGCCGGTGCCCTGACCACTGAGTTATGGGGGTCAAGCCTAAGTCCTAGGATTTAGACTGATGTGCTGTGAATTCATCTTGAAGACAACCTCTCTTAGATTCCCAAGCAAACTACTGCTGCTAGTGGCAGGTGTGCAGTTAAATTCTGGCCAGTGAGTATTATACAAGGCTTCCAGAAGCTACTGAAAGAAAAATGACCCCATTGGCAGATTGTGCTGCTATCCCTTCTGCAATCATCTTTCCTGCTGTCTGGAATACAAAGGTGATAACTAGAGCTCTAGCAGCCATCTGACACAATGAGGTAACCGAGGGAAGAAGAAAAGTACCACATAATGAAGCAAAAATTAAAAGGAATATAGATCTCTAATAACCACAGAGTTACCACACTTTCCCTTGAATTTCTGCCTCAGGACTTCTTCCATATTAGAAAGGAACAATCATCTACTTTACTGAAACTCATTTTATTTCTGAAATTGCATTCTAAACTGCTGAATTAAATAGTTAATTTTTGTTAGTTAATAATAAAAATGAACTAAATAACTGGCAACATACTATCAAATGAAATGAATATATAATTTGACCTGAACCTTTACTATACGTATTTTTAATTATAGACATTGATCATTTTATAAATTAGAAATGCCAACTCATAGTATAAAATTTAACTTTATTTTATTACTAGGAACATTTGTTTTACTATATATTACTACTATATTTAATATTTTGCTAAGTAACCATTCATCCCTTGCCAAGTTATTATTTGAATCTTAGAATTTTGTCACCAGCTTTTATGAACACTTCACATGATACAGAATATATTTAAAAAGTAAAACATAAAACCACACCAAATTTTTCTCATCTATTTATCTATATTTCAATTATCTGTTGTTTTAAGAATGCTTTATATTTGTATACATTGCTTTTCTAACTTTTCTTTGTAACTTCAAGAAAGATAAATGTGTTGCCTCCTACAGAGAATTGGCAAATATTCACATATATTTATTTGTTTGGCTACGATTAATTTTGAAATATGAATCAATTGAAATTAAATTTTTTGAATTGTTTTTCTTAACTTTTTTAATGTTTAATAAGCATTCTTATACATTTAATATAGCAAATAACCTGATCTTGACATCTGAGTTTACTAATAAATTTCTTAACCTCGCTATACTTGAATTTCCTTATTGTAAAAACTGGGAAAATACTAAAGATGGACTGTGATTATAAATATAAACCTAGACCATACTGTTTAGTTCTATCAGCCCTTCCCTACCACCTGAGCACTTTGTGCTTTCAGGAAAAATAACTTGAAATCAGTTACATTAGCTCAATGTTAGTTTAATTTGCTATTTTTAAATTCTTTTTTTTTTTTTTTTTTTTTTTTGAGACAGAGTCTCACTCTGTCACCCTGGGTAAAATGCTGTGGTTTCATAGCTCCCAGCAACCTCAAACTCCTGGACCCAAGTGATCCTCCTGCCTCAGCCTCTTGAGTAGCTGGGACTAGAGGTGCCCACCTCAATGCTGGTCTAGTTTTTCTGTTTTTAATAAAGACAGGGTCTTGCTCTTGCTTGGGCTGATCTGGTCCTCTTGAGCGCAGGCAATCCATTCATCTCGGCCTGCCAGGCATGACCCACTATGTCTGGCCTCTTTTTAATTATTTCTAAAATTTCAAATACAGCTGTATTTCAAATTTACATCTTTAATTTGTACTTTTTAGAAGTGCATGTCATCTTTTTTTTTCAAATCAAGTGATATGTTCCTAATTTTTGGAAAGGAAAGCAAGTTTCTCTATAGTGATAGTGATACAATAATGGAACAAATAGCTACAAAGTTACTCTTCTTTTTCCTAGATAGGTTTTTCCATTGTTTTCCAAAATACTTGGAGGTGATTATGCTTATTCCTGGTATACTGGCAATTTGTGGGACTCTGGGTTTAGTGGAAACATTTAACTGAAGAAAGCTTCTGAGAGGTAAAACATTCATTTTTCTTTGCATTTAGTTCCCAAATGGAGACAAATCACTTTAAAGCAATATTAACCTCGATGTGCTCAGGCTATTTATCTTCATGAAGAACAGTCTGGAAACAAGAAAACAAAGCCTATAAAAATGATTTTATTTAATCACATAAGTATATCTCACCAAAAATCTTTGGTTATTTCCTTAGGGCTTAATTCTGAGCTCAGTAACTCATGCACAAATTCTATGGATGTCAATGGAAGCTGTGCATTTGGAACTGTGGGCCAAATTTGGTTGTCATGGATGAATTAGTCAGACAGGCCATTAGATCAATTTTTTTTAAACATAAAGTACTCTCATTCTGTAATCCTTTCCTATCGCTCCAAATTTATTGACCTAATCCAGTAATAATTATTGAATTTCCATAATATACATCAAACCACAATTTCATGCATGCTTCATAGAGTCACTGGCCTTAAAACATTTACCTTTCCACATAAATGTTAATAATCTTGCAGCAATATTTCATCATATCCAGAAGGGAGTATTGTGGCACACTTTGTGACAAGGTCAATTTCACTTAAGGAAAAATGCTAACATTCTAAAAGTCAGCCATTAAATTGGGGTTATTATTGCATTTTCGTTATCTTGTTACAGGACAGTAATCTGATTTCACTAGCACCACAGTTATTTAGGTAGGCTTAAAAATATTTATTCAAAGTCAAGATGTGTAAGGGAAAAACTTTATATCATTCTGTAGGTTCCAATGAAATTGTGTTTAGGAAAATCTGCCTTTGAAAAATATGTATCTAGATATTTTTAGCATGCAAATTTTTCCTTGTAAGATAAAATCTTCTTCAAATGGCATGCAAGTTGTTAGAATAAATACTGCTTCCCTGGTGGGGGCTAACCTTCCCTTTCTATTTAGTGAATAAACTTAATGCTAAATTTCTTACCTAACTTGAGCTACGTGTGACAATTGGTCTTGTTACAAGTTTTTGTGGAACTTCCCAATATAGCATCTAAAGGGCGACCCTCCCTGGCTCACCTGAAAGGTGAAGTCATTTACAAGTCATTTACTGTGCTTTTGCTCAAGGGCATGATGGAAGATTTGATTGTCCTGGAATTGCAGCCAGTGTAAGGATCTTTCAAAGAGTTTAGAGATGAAGATTCTTGGGCCCTGCCATCATTTCCACTTAGATCAGTGATTCTCAACCTACAAAATGCCGTGACCCTTTCATACAGTTCCTGTGAGCTGCGACCCACAGGTTGAAAACCGCTGACTTAGCCGGTCTGTGTGGACTCTGCATTTTTAACCCTCCAGGTGGTTCATTCACAGATCACAGGGAGGAGCACAGGGACCAAGAAAGTGGAGCTGAGTTGGCAACAATACGAGTGGTATGAATCACAGGGTGAGGAACACCGTGGGCACATCATTGTTTGTAGCAACTTGACAAATGCAGGGAGACAGCCTTAGTGTGAAGAGGGCCTAGAAACAGTACCTGGCATATATAAGGCATTCAATGATTGCAAATTAAATCAGATGCCCTTTTTCATTGATTCTGCTGTATTTACCAACATTGCCACTTCAATAGTATCTGTTGTAATACTCACAGCACTGCTGTCTGCGACTGTCATGGGCTGAAATGTGCCCCCTTCCATTTACATTTTGAAGTTCTGATCCCCAATACATCAGGAATGTAACCAATATTTGGCCAAAGAGTCTCTAAAGAGGTAATTAGGGTGAAATGAGGTGATTTGGATGGGTTCTAATCTAATACCACTCATGTCCTTATAAAGTCTATACATTTTATAAGCTATAACACCAGGAAAGCCATTTTCGAGACTGAAAAGGTGAGCTATTCACAAAGATGTCAGGATTTATAAGAATAACAGGCCTGTGTGGAGTTTGTAGTGGGAGCTGGGAACTATACTCAGGTAGCTGAATTATAAAGACACCCCTGGGCTTCACAGCATGGCATCTGGCCTCATGACAGAGAGCCAACCTGAAGATAAAGTCAGATGGACTTCATACTTCCTCCGTCTAGAAGCATGATAATTCATGACTATTATATTTTTGGCATGGATCATACTTTTTATTAATATAAAAATACATTGGGGGGACTTCCAGTCATGGCAGCAGAGGGAAGAGCTGGTGCAGAGCCTTTTACAGACAACACAAAATTTGGATAAAATTGTAACTGCTATTTAAAGGCCCTGGAAAGCGGAGGAAAGGGACGGATTCTTGACAACCTGCAACTGGAAGACGTGGGAATTAGGAGTTTATGTTGTTCTTGCTCAAGCTCAAGCTTGCTTCCAACTCCCAGGATTATCAGGTAGAAAACCACAGGCAGCCTTATTGTCTCAATCTGAGGTAGCAAAGCGAGTTCAGGGCTGGGAAGGTAGCTGAAACAAGTGTGAAAGCCAGGCAGAACTCAGCGAAGAGCACGGCCGTGGACAGCTGTTGTGGAAAGGGGAGACTTATGAGTTCCCAATTGTCTTGACCAAGCTCATGGCCAGGACAGTAGAAAAACAAACCTTACCAGACTGGTTGAAAATGGCAAAGAAAATACAGTGTTGGAAGAGAAGCTAGAAGTATAGGGGAAAAATTCTGGAAGTGAGAGAAGAGAAACAGCGGATCCCCAAACCTGACTATAACTCTGCCAAACCCCAGGAAGACTTCTCAACCCCACGTTTGCAGGGGAAACTGGGGACTTGTGGCAGGGTGCTGCAGGCAGACATCAGAGAGAAATCTATCCCAACAGAAAGACTCTGTTGCCCTGGGAGAAATTATGTGAGTTGGCTGCTTTTTTGAATGGAAGGCATTCCCTAATCCATACAAAGCTCTGAGGGTGGCAGAAAGTCAACCTCTTTGGATTGAGGTGTCAGAAGACAGATTTGGAAGTCAGAGGAGAAGATCAACATTCAGGAGGGTTTTCCAAAGGCAAAGAATCCACAGAGAGTACAAATCTCAGAATTTGAATGTAGACTTTACCCAAATGCTTGAATGATCACCAAGCTCTACAAGCACAGGGGAGATATACAGGATACCAGAAAAAGAAACCAAAACTAAAACAAATAACAAGAAAAAGTGAACCAAGTTTGAAGGTTGATGTGTCCAGAGTCGTTAACAGCCTATTTAGAACTAAAAATTAAACAGGAATCTTCTGTTGGCATGAGGAATACACGGCCAAGATTGAAATGAACGTATAGACACCTGGATGGTCCCTGTGGGTCCTTCAGGGGAGCTGAGGGTGACACACCCAGCCCTGCACCTGTCTTGCTATTTCTCAGTATGACATAGCTATGACAGCATTTCCCTTGGAATAGGAACATCCTAGAATTCAAACAATGGCGAATCTGAACAAAAAAATTGAGCAAATTTTGCCCCAAATCTGAACGGTGCTTTGGAACCGAATGCCCAGCACATTGTTCGTGTTCTTTGTGCACACACTTCCGCAGTGCTCGGCCCACCCATGTGCTTCGCTGTTCAGTTCGCTGTCAAAAACCTTACTGAAGGCAGCTTGTGTGATTTTCACTGCTAATTTTATGCTTTTGGGCCTGTTTTGTTTTTTTTTTAATATAATAACAACTAAATGTGTTCGCCATGGGCCCTAAAAAGTGTAGTGAGGAAATAAGAGTGAAGGCGCGGCTGATCCGAGTGCTCAGAAGGAGGCGTCTGAAGCCAGGTGTGGTCTGAGAACTTGAAGCAAAGGGCCGGGATCCTCCGTGTTGGTCTCCAGGGGGCGCTGCCAGTTGTAAGGCAGAGCGGCAGAAAAGCCTGTACAGGCGTTTCAGGAGTTGTGCACAGTGAGGGGTATGTTTCAAACCAAGTGTCCAACTGTGGCAAAACAGGCCTTTATATTTTTAGGGTTTTATATTTTTAATTTTATAAATTAAGATTTTTATTCAAATACTATTATTTGTTAATATTTTACCTTAAAATCCAGAGTATTTACTGTTAAAATCATTTTGAAAACTCAAGTTTGTGGGACCCACGAACAGATTAATCCAGTTTCTATTATTTTAAAGGAAAAAAATTGTCCTGGAGCTCCAACAGGGTTCTGGAATGGATTAAGTCAGATCCCAAGGTATCACTGAAAGTGCATTGGCTCTGGAGTGACATCACCTGCGTCACAATTTACTAGCCATTTGAACTGTAGAAATCTGCGTGCCCTCCTTGTGCTCTGTTTTCTCATCTATAAAATGGCATAATAGGGCGGTACCTGTAGCTCAGAGAATAGGGTGCTGGTCCCATATACCAAGGGTAGTGGTTTCAAACCCAGCCCTGGTCAAACTACAACAACAAGAAAATAGCCGGGCACTGTGGCGGGCGCCTGTAGTCCCAGCTACTTGGGAGGCTGAGGCAAGAGAATGTGCTAAGCCCAGGAGCTGGAGGTTGCTGTGAGCTGTGACACCACCACACTCTACCGAGGGTGACAAAGTGAGACTCTATCTCTTAAAAAAAGGCATAACGAGTTCTTCCTGCATTTGTGAGGATTAAATGAGTTAATATATGCAAGGTACTTTTAAACACACATACACACAATGAGTGAGGTTCTTTTAGGGGACTGGCTCATGTGATTTTGAAGGCTAGCAAGTCCACATCCCCAGGGGGGTCTGAAGCCCTGCAGACCCGGAGGAGAACTGCTATTGGGTCCAGAGGAAGTGTCCTGGGAACTCCCTTCACCTCAGAAAACGTCCGTCCTTTTCCTAGTAAGGTATTTAACTGAGTGAAATGAGGCGCTCTGGAATCAGGGACTCAAAGTCTACTGATTTGTGTTTTAATCTCATTCAAAGATGCCTTTCACAGTCCAACCAAGGGGGCACATAAAATTAACCTTCAGAGAAACTGAGTATTTACTAATGTAGTGACAGCGATTGGGACACAGATATTTCATCCATTCTATGAAGTTGAGAGAGGAAAGGAAGGTTTTTAAGACAAAACAATGGTCTCGAAAGTTTTACGCAGGATATGAACTGAGAATAGGCGACTGAATGAAGTAACAGCAAGTCATTCTTGTTGAATAACTGTCATTTCCCAGAAGCCAAAAAACAAAAAGTGGAAAAGTTAATAGGAGGAGAGAAATTTGGAGACACTGTATGCTAATTATTCCCACTAGAAATTTAGCTTGTGAATAGAAAAAAAAAAAAAAACCCAGAAGTGATGGCCAAAAGGAGAACAGGGTGAAAGGGATTTGCTTTCTCCTATGAGGGCTGGAAGGAAATAAATAAACCTACTAAGATTAACACCTTGGCTGATGACAGTAGAAATGACTGCAGCTCAACAAGTCAACACTCCATGTGTAATTCAATTTAATAGGGATTCATAGGAATGCAAAGCTCTCATCCTAAGGAATGATTCTCTAATAGTAAAATGTCAGTGGAAATTGTAGGGGTGGGGGATATTTTGAGTGTCTATTGATCTCACATCAGTCAGACAAAACCACAGTTGGCTGCCACATCTTTAAGGCAGATGGGATGAAAGGTGGCCATTAGAGTGCATTGGACACTTTTTACCATTTTCCCCAAATTATTTTTCATTCTTGGTTAATACTATAATCTCCAATGAAAGGTATTTTCACATTCATAAGCAAATTCTTTTTCTATTAAAAAATAAGGTTCTCATTCATTTTGTATCTCCTTATAAGTAACCTTTTCAGAAGATCCAACACAAGGTGGAAGGGAGAAGATAGGAATGAAATGCTTACGTGACAGGACAAATATGTGGTTATGGGTAAGATCAAGACTTAGCTTTTAATATCTAGTTTTCTTTCTTTTACAAAATTTTCTCCAGTCTAAGATAAAGAAAAAATACATGTCATGATAGCATAATACATACACAAATATTTATCTCTTTCTTATGATGGCTACGATGGCCAATTACTCTGATTTATGGTATAAAGTAAATCATGGGATCTATGTCTTATTTCAACTTATGCAAAATTTTGATATCACTAAAAGGTAAAAACACTATAGTTTGAGCCCCATGTTTTCATGCTGTAAATATATGAAAAGCATAAAAAAGTATTCCTTTGTATGAGCTCATGAAGAATGTAACACATTTTTTAGTGTTTGCCACAAAACTATCTTCGAAAGCCTGGCTGAAGCACATCTGATTTGAAGCAGGAAAGTAATCTCACTTGTTCCACTTGAATTGGGCATCCAGGTGCTTCGCTGCTCTTAAAGAACCCCCATTCACTATAATGGGTTGGGGTCACTTCATCCAATGCATCTCATTATACTGAGGGAATATCATCATTTCAGCAGCTTGTTTTCGATTTAAGAATGAGAAATTTCAATGGATTAAGGAAACTAATATCAATTTATCTGACAAAGCTGAGGCAGTATCAGTTCATGAGCCTTTGGTTTCTGAAATGTTTGGATATGGAAGAGGTTAAAAGTAAGATTCAATACTGTCTAATTTATTACCCCAATTAGGCCTTCTTTTGATTTAGAGATTTGGGAGCGGGGAGTGGGCTTTAGCATTTTAGATTTCCTAGTCTCTTGCCTGGCCTGGGACTACTAACAGCAGCTTCATTTTGGTAAGGTTTCTTAAGGTTGATGGCCAACAACCAACTTGGTCTTTTCAAAGGGATAGGTCAGCTATAAAGGAAAAGGCATTAGCTGTCGTATCAAAAGGACTTTACATGTGCGATTTCATTCCATTTGTTTACAACTGACCCATAATTTAGGTACAACTAAGTTTAAATCATGTCAAATTATTGCTTTGTAGGTCAAAAGTTGTAGAATATTGCCAATTTCATGTGGTTCACATTAAAAGTATTCTCACTTTAAAAAGAAATTGGGACTCATGGGGGTTACATAATTTACTCAAGGTCATATAGCGAATATGTTGCATAATAAAATATCAAACTGTGGAGTTTTTTAAACTGTATTATTCACTTCCTTAGGAAAATTAGATTCCAAAAATCAGACATCCAGAGCATTTGGAGATCCAGATGTCTCAAATCCACTGATAAGAATTATTGCCTTTCTCTGCATCAAAGGGACATTAGACCCAACTGAAAGAGTTCCCAAGGCCCAAAGCTACAATAATTTGAGCAACAAAGTAAATAAAGCAGCATTGAATTATAACCCAAAGTATAAGATATACATCCATTAACATATATTGATATCAGCTAATGACTAAAGAAATAACTACATGGGGGATAATAGGTAAATCTCTTTGCAGAATAATTTTGAATAACTTACGTACCTCAGATACTCTGCTCTCAGGGAGATGGCATACAAGGTTGGACAATTAAGTATGTGAACTGATCCTAGAAAAGGTGCTACATATCTCATTGCTGACTATCACTGTATTGCTAAGAGGAATTAGTGTAGAACTACGAAAACTCCCTGAGGAATTCATGCTATGAATATATTTTTATTTATTCTCTGCACATTTGGCCCTGTGCTCACCAGAGGGCCAAAGGGAAGACTCCAAAGGTGACCTTGGTGACATTCAGCAAGGAGGTGTTTAGAAATTTTTCTAGGATGAATTCGCAAACTTAACTGTCCAACCTTATATAACTCCCAACTCTCTAAGTAATGACTGTGAATCGTGATTTTTGTTCAAGGAGAGCAGTAGTAAAATGGGAAAAAGAGTAACTTTAATTCAAAAAACTTGACAAACACTACGTCAAGTCAGATGATTAAGGTTAATGTCAATGGTGATGAGTCATGCCCATAGGGTGTACCCAAGTCAGATGATTGAGGTTGACGTCAATGGTGATAAGTCATGCCCACAGGGTGTACCCAAGTCAGATGGTCAAGGTTGACATCAATGGTGATAAGTCATGCCAATAGGGGGTACCCAGTCAGATGATGGAAGTTGACGTCAATGGTGATAGGTCATGCCGATAGGGGGTACCCTTCATAATAAGTGATGAGAATGGCACTTTATCTCTGTGATTCTCCTACCAAAAACTCTTAATCCCAGTCGAATTGTGAGAAAAACATGAGACAAATCCCCACTGAAGGATGTTTTACAAAATACCTAACACTCTTCACAGGGGTGAAGGTCACCAAAACCATGGGACATATGAGAAGCTCAGAGGCACAAGGAGTCTAAGAGATGGGACAACTAGATGCCGTGTGGTTTCCTGGAAGGGAGAGACCCAGGAACAGAAAGAGAGCAATAGGTTAAACTAGGAAACTGAATAAAGTATGGACTGCAGTTAATAATAAGGTGACAACAGGGGACATTAATTGTGACAAATGTACCATACTAATGAAAAATGCTAATACGAAGGAAGCTAGGTGTGGTGTGTATGGAAGTTCTCTGCACCATCTTTGCAACTTTACCGGAAATCCATGTCTATTCTAAATTTTTTAAAAATTATTTTAGAAGTTAAAAAAGAGATAATCATTAGAGCATATTTACTTAGTACAAGCATTGTAATACTTCATGATCATAAAAATGTATAAGATTTGATATATGTCTTTTATTATGGAAAGACAGTGGGCTTATGTATTTTTCATAGTAATAGAAAACAATTATTTTAAGGACTCAAGCAAAATGGAAAAGGCCACTCTGAATACAATAGGTTTTAAGCATAACACATACATTATTCATTTATGTATATTTGTTATAACACTTAGATTTTTATAACTCACAGTAATGTAGAATTAAAAAAAAAATCACTGCTAAAAGTCACTGATATATCCAGGCACTTCAAAAGAACAAAAAAGCTGATTAAACCATTAAAAATATACAAGTGCTTCATCATGTCATAAAGTACAGAGAATAAATAAAAATATGTTCATAGCACGAATTCCTCAGAGTTTTCGTAGTGCTACACGAATGCTCTTAAAGTATCCACAGGTTGTTTTATTGGGAGTAAAAAGATATTCCCTTCAGAGTAAAATCAAAAAGTGTTAGGCAATTAAAGAACTGAAAATTATTACTTAATACCTAAGGAATTAGAGTATGTTCTACTTAAATTCAAATTAACTATTTCAAAAATTGAAATAATGCAAAAATCGAAATGATGCAACAGTGTTCTTGCTACAAGGATATATAAAAATCACCACTTCTTTGTTTTGAGGTAATGAAGGTTTATTTGCTTACTGTGACCAATTCCAGTGCCCTCCCAGACCAGCACAGGAATCAAAAGGTGTTTCGTCTCCTGGTTATTTTTTTCCAAGATTCCTATTTCCTACACTGCATTTGAAATGTTTCTCAGATTGTTTAATGAATTCACACATGGTGAAGAAATTGAACACTTTGAACAGGTCCACAAGGCACACTTGAGAACATATCTTCAAAACACTCTCAAATAATCAGAATGGCCAATAAGACTTTCTGAAAACTCAGATGAAGCTTGATTGTATATAAACTCTTTGTAATAGAAATGCTTTAAATTTATCAAATAAATGCCATGTATTACATTGCTAATATACTTCTGGTTAAAAAAAAAATTCAGAAGGCACTTATCTCAAATGTAACACATTTGCCCCTATAGAACATCTTTAGAATGTAGTCATTTCATATCATCTGTCACCTCTGTCACAATTTTCTTAAGATTTCTAACCTCTCACACTTGCTTCTCTTATTATAGACCACATGATTTATGAGTACGGCTAGCTGCAGAGACAGCTGCGAGACTAGCATTGTAACCTACTCCAGATCACCTCCGAAACAGTTTCTTCTGAAATGGACTGTCAAAATGAAATGGAATTACAGCTCATTTTGGGGCAATTTTGGCATGCACCTTTAAATTTACTCAATTGCAGGGGAAAAAAAGAGGATAAATGGCAAAAAAATTACTTGTTTTCTACATTTATTTGCTTTGACAAGTAATATGGATTTTTAATCAAGGATTTGTCATCTCAAGATATAATTTCATCTATCAAACATCTTACACATTTTCTATATGCATGTACATAAATAATTACAAAAGTTATTAAGAAATGGAACAGATGAGAGATTTTGTGCCTTAAGGATGTTTTAAACTTCAGAGAAAAGAAAAAATTTTAAATATATAACTGTACATTTTGATTTTATATTGAGAGTTAAGCACTTGAGGAGGAAAATGTGAGACTGTATGGTTTAAAAAGTTTTATGGGGGGATATTTGGGGAATCAGAATTGAATAGATTTATGGCAACTCCTTACAATATTTTTTTCCTATGTGCTCACAGCAGGTACCAACCGGGGTGTGTAAATTGCTGAACCTACTTTGTGGAAACCTAAGATAGAGCAGCTCTCAGTGTCAGGAATAGCTCTGGCTTTCCAGAGGACAGAGTGGCCGGAGTCCAGGCGAGGTGTCCTTCCTGAGCCTGGTGCGGAGCTTGGCTGAATGGTCTCTCTGTACTCACACTAGCCACCTTCTCACCATCAGCTGTACCTTTGCTGCTCAAAGTGTGGTCCACAGACCAGCAGCATCAGGGCCACCTGGGATCTCGTTAAAAACAGAAAATCTCAGGCACGATCCCAGACAGATTCCCTAGTGCTTCATATCACACTGAAATCTGAGAAGCACTTCCTTGTACTCACCCTGGTTATTTTCCTTGCCCGCATATCAGAATTAATTGGGGACATTTAAAAAGTTTTGGTGTTCAACCTCCACTCCAGGACAATTAAATCAGAAACTCTGGGCTTATACCCAAACATCTTTTTTTTTTTTTTTAAATTGTACCTATAAGTTTAAGTTGTCTGAGAACCAGGACCAGGTCTATGTAATTTATTTATTCAGTAGCATCTGAAACACGTTTTTCCTGATTAAAATGCTTTTTTTTTTTTTTTTGAGACAGAGCCTCAAGCTGTCACCTGGATAGAGTGCCATGGCATCACAGCTCCCAGCAACCTCCAATTCCTGGGCTCAAGCGAGTCTCCTGCCTCCACCTCCCAAGTAGCTGGGACCACAGGCGCCTGCCACAATGCCCGGCCATTTTTTGGTTGCAGCCATCATTGTTGTTTGGCGGGCCCAGGCTGGATTCGAACCCGCCAGCTCAGGTGTACGTGGCTGACGCCTTAACCCTTTGAGCCACGGGCGCCGAGCCATTAAAATGCTTTTTTAAACTTACACTGTACTTCAAATTTATTATACTCAAATTGAACTCCAGATTTTATTCTTTCCACCTATCTAACTTCCCTATTCCCATCCCAAATTTCTGAGGGTTTTGCGTATACACATGTGCATATGGGGCAACATGTGTGTGTTTCGACTCTATTTTTAGATGAAATGATTTGGAGCAAAACCCTTAACTAGCCAGAGGGGCCACTGTCTCTAACCCAGTGGTCTTGCCTTTCTCCACCTCCAGTTCAGAACTTCCATGGAAATATTTTTATGTGTGGGTTATTTTTTATGTGAAACTTATTAGAAAACATTTATTTGCATTAGTTCCTTCTTCTGTATAGCATAAACTCTTTATATAGGGTGTCTACAGAGAAAGCCATTTACTAAAAAATGGTAAATGGTATAGTTTAGCATCAGCTTCCTATTTTCTTATGACGTGTAGAAAGATAATGCATGAAAAGCCTTTAGCATAGGACTTCGTACACATTTAGTACTGAAAATCAGCTCTCATCACAACTGCCATCAGCTGCTAGTGTCTCCCTGGAGATTTGAAAGTAGAGCCACAACTTACACTATCAGCTGTAATAAATGCTGTGAGGAGTTAAGGGCAGGAGACACAACGCAAACCTAAGTCTAATATCCAGAGGACACATTATCAGCAACAACTAAAGCTGAGGAGGTGCAAAGTTTCTTGCGCCCTCTTTTTGCGCTGGGAAATCACGTCCTGGAATATATAGTGCCTGGTTCTTGGATCTTTGGACTCCCCACTCCACCTCCCAACATCTGACTGAACCGCATCCTCAGATTCCCTCGTTCTTCAGCTTGCAGAAGGCATATGGTGGGGCTTCTCAGCGCCCTGATCACGGGAGCCAATTCCCCTAATAACAAATCTCCCTCTTTCTCCACATTCTACTTTATTTGTTGTATTTCACTGGAGAACTCTAATACGACATCCAAAACAAAAGTCAGCTAACGAGATGCAAATCGTCTCTTTTCTTGTATGTTTGACTGTCTCGTGTAAGCATCAAGCAGGGGCTGTTCATTTAACTCAGTGATGGTGGCAGGGGTGGTAGACTCGGTTTGTTGTCAAGTCAGCGGTTTTGCTGGGCCGCCGCATGCACAGTGATCATCTGTGTGCCTGGGTCCAGGGATGTGGCCACACTGACATTCGCTGTCAACGCGTCCTTCTCACCCACGTGGTCCCTGTGCTCTTCCCTCCCAGTTTTATGTGAATTATAATGTGCCACATCTGGATTGCCCCTGGATGTCCTCACCCCCAACATTCTCCGTTGCTATCTGCTTTCCTCAAGAGTGACTCTATTCAGGAAAACCAAAGCTGGCTCCATGGAGGATCAGAGGCTGCTTCCTCTTTCTCGGCACTCGGGTCTGAACCAGCTGAGTGTCCCTCTGATATCGCCGTAATCCATCTTATTTAAGGTGGACCACTGCAGTTCCTCACCACCAGGCCTCCCTTCCTCTTCAGGAAATGATCCTCTTTCAATCTCCCACTCATTCAAATAAAAATGCCATCTCATATTAATAACATCTTTCCTAAAGAAGCTCAAATCATTTTTCTCTAATCCTCACAGCATTCCTATAAGGTAGGGAATGTCCATACAACAACTCTTCTCAACCAAGTCAGAATGATTATGCAAGGGTCTTAGGTGCCCATAGGTATTATTGAACTGCTTTCATTTCCTCTAAAAATACATTAACTAGGGATTGAAGGAGTGCATTTATCAAAAATATATATATATGTATATGTATATATATCTGGCTTTAAGGATAAAGCCAGACTTGGAATAATGACTGTGCTGTCCAGAGTATTTTGGCATCAATACAGACACTCTGCTTCTACCCAGACACCATGTATCTCATTTGAATACTGTGAGTATAAAGTTCTAATCATTGTGTTAAAAAATCATCTCTTTTGAAAAAGGTGGTGCTCACTATAGGGGAAAATAAAATTGGAGATGTTTACATTGTTGAGTTTAGAGATACGAGTGCTAGGTTGTGGCCTAATAATTTGATCTTTAGTAATAATACACATATTTACTAAGACCAAACAGAAAAATGTGGTTTAAAATTACATTATAAAATATTTGAATTGGCTGAAGAAAAATTACCAATTAAGTAGAATATTTTAAGTATATTCAATATATACCGTTAGCTATACCTAGAACAGAAGACAGCCTCTCTGCATGGGTATAGAATAAACGTAAAAGCAGGTAATATGCAGTGCATGAAATCATTTCTTCCCTGAAACAACACCTGTCGTCCCATGTCCAGATGAGAAAACCAAGGCAGTTTCTGTCACGTATCGAGTATGGCAGACTGGCATTCGAATCTGTGCTGTCTAGTTATCAGAGGTTTCTTTTCATTCCTATTCTTTGACACTATACACCTGCACTGTAAACCTATCCACAAGGAAATTTTGTTTTTAAATTAAGAATGTGAAGAGATTGGTATGAAGTGAAAAGAGTTGTTACAATTTATTATAGGATATCCTTCCTTCTTGGGGAGAGAAAAAGCTAGATAAATCCAACGTGCATTGTGTGTATACATTGTTCCAAGTTGGTGATGCTCAGATACTAAGGTCCCTGAGCGCCCTGCAGTTCTCACAGTTTCTACTGGAGGGCAGCTCTCAACCTTCCCTTGACCCCAGCAAGCTATAACTGTATTCTCAAAGGGAGAATTCCAGGCTTGGATGGATGAATGAGTAGGATTCAAAACACACTAACAAAAACTCCAATTGTCTTCCATGCCACAATATAGAAAACAAAAATTCCTATGGAAGATAATTTAGAATGGAAGTAGTAATATTCTCAATCCACTTTAATTTACAATTAAAAATAGAAATATATGTTGGCGCAATTATGATTAAATCTAATTAACTTTAACAAAATTAAAGTGACAGAAGTAGCCATATACCAAGTCCTGCCTTAGCTCTTCGTATGATTTTAACTTTAAAACATTCCTGTAAAAGTAGGCACAACTCTTATGTCCATATTTCAGGTCAGATAACGAAGGCCAAGAGAAGAAAAGGAAATATATCAAATATGTACAGTCAGTAAGTGATGAAGACAGGATTCAAAATCAGTTTGTCTAATACCTGACTCCTAACAACTATATTATGATATAACAAAATTTCTGAAGTTACTAAACACGAATGTAAATCCACTTAAGAACAGCACTTCAAAAAAAATAGGATCTCAATTCAGGCATCACCGTTACTGATTACTTCATCTAAAATTACAGCCCATTCTCACTCTTACATATAAATGTAAACACAGAGCATAAATTAGTTATATTCCACATAAATGAATTAAAGATGGGAAAATGTATGCTTATGTTAATAAGTACAGAAAAATATTTTGTAAGATTCACTATCTAATCAGAAGTAATTCTGCTTAAAAATCTAAAAGTAGAATAACACTTAAGCTGATAAAGGATATCTATAAAAATCCTATAGCAAAATTGTATTTAATTATAAAATGTTTAAATGTATCCTCATTAAAGTCAGGATTAAGATAAAGCTGTCTGCATTGAATAACCTATTTAGAGTAGTAAATCAAGAAACAAAAGTAAGCATGAGGATTAGAAAGAAAGCACCGTGTGCCTTGAAGATGAAATAATTGCTACCTCCCCAATTTAAATCGCAGCTGCATAAAATAGAAACATGGAGAAGAAAGTGTAACAGACTGGCTCGGTATGAGAATACGTACCAAGAATATTTGTAGAGATTAGATACAAATTACCAAGTAGATAATACGGTGTATAAAATAACATTCAAAAGAGCAATAGTCTCTACAGGATTTAGGTATGTAGCTAATAAAAGTTTAAAAAAATTTTTCTGTAAGTTGGTAAACTGCTTTTAAAATTTATGGAAGAGCAAAGGCCCCAAAATACCTGAGACATTTTTGAAGACAAGAAAGTTCTCATCAGTTACCACGACTTATTCTAACCTGGGAAGTTGCAATTAAAGTGACTTGCTAAAAGAGTTGAAAAATAGATGGACGAGAACAGAGTTAAAGCCACAAACACACTGACATGTACGGAGGAGCGGTGTCAGATCGCTGCGTAGACCCAGGAGCCACCCACGGAGTGCTTCATGAAAGATGCTGAGACAGCTCACTACCTTCGCGGGGAAAGCGAAATTGGGTCCTTACCTCGGACCAGATACCAAAACCAATTTCAGATGAATTGGAGACTTAAATCTGAATGGTAAAACTTCAAAAAATAAATGGGAGGGGACGTGCAGGGCTAGCGTCATGACAGGGTAAGTAAGAGAATTCTTCAATGACCTTGGCACCACTTCCGCGAGGTCCAGACCCCTCCAGCAGTGAGACCTGCCACACAAATGGACCCGAGAAAGTGCACGTCTGTTTGCTTTGGTATAGTCCGCTGCTAATTCTTCCAATCTTCTGTACCTTGAGGTTTTTTTTTCTTTTAAAAATCAATGCCTCTCCGCTTTGAGACTACTTTAAAAATAACTGAAAAAAGATACAATCTTTATACCCTACCACGGTGTAATGTGAGATCTACAGATGACAGATTGGGGAGGTTTTCCTTATTGGAGGCAAGTTTTCCTGAGGTGTTCAGCTAACCTAGTGGTCTTTTCTGTGGAAACTGGGAAAGGGAAAATCGTCTAATGAAGAGAGTGAAGCAAAAGAAATGCTACTTACTTAATGCTGTTATGACCAAAAGAAATTTAAGAAGGTTTTGGAGATACACATAATAGAGGATGAAAAAATGTAGCATACTACTGAGCAGCTAACACCAACAACAATGATAGTCACTAGTTTAGCAACATAAGGTAGGGAAAGAGAATATCCATTAGCGTTTCAAGCCCAGCTCTCCCCAGGTATACACTTAGCGGGCATGGTCAGGGCTGGCTGAAACCACCTGCTGAAGCAAAGGGTTGATTACATTTGCGTGAGTAACCAGGAGGTGTGTCTGAGATGTCGGGAGAAAGGGACACCAAGGCTACAATTCACTCATTCGATACACTAACGAGGAGAAAGCCTGTGCCCACGAGCGGTGTAACGGAAGAAAGGGGCTCTCAAAGCAGAGCTGTCCAGGGAGGCTAACTGCACGGCCGAGCTTCCGATGGGACAGGTATTTGGGCTGCAGTGAGGAGGCCCGAGACAAGACCCAGGAGGGGCGACGGATGTCTGAGCTGAGTTGTAAAGGACAGCCACCATAAGCTCTTCTCCTGGGAAGATTCAGGCCAATCTGGGACGAGGCCTGCAAATGTAAATAAGAAGCAATGCTCTCCCCTGGATGGACGGAGACTCATCACCTGCCTCAGGCTCCCAGAATTCCTCCTATGACTTTGTCTCCAGTGTTCCCATCATTTATTTATGCAGCTTGTCTTAAGTCAAGCTTAAGAAAAATGGAGATTTTGTGGGCTAATGTGACTATTTAAACACCTTTCATATCATGTGTTTTTGTGTGTTTTCAGCATTAATCGATTTTTTCCTGTAATCTTGAACTCACATTGCTAGCGCATTTGTACAGTGTCTGGGTTTAGATAGAGTCAAGATGTAGTCACAGGCATGGTGGGTAGTGAGAGTGGGGGAGAACGTATATGTCAGTAGAAGCAAAATTCTTCAACCGGGCTCTGGCAGACTTCCTGTGGAGATCAAACAGCACGTAACCATCCATCTGATTAGAACTTTGCATCCGAGCCCTCTATGCCTCCAGCCCCTCTTCTAAGAGCAGACTCCAAAAAGTTACTCCGTAAACATGGTAGAGCAACCCTGAAACTTGCTTTTAAAACGTGCCCCAATTCCTGTAGGCTCTCGTACCAGATAAGGAGGCTCTAGTGATCCATCACAGATATCTACTGAATTTCTTTCATTAGCAAAGCCAACCTCATTTGACCTTCTAGTGCAGAAATATCATTCCTGATCTTCAGATCCTACAGAGAATTTCAGTTCACTGAGAAACCTTAACTTTAACCAAATAATATTTCTCTATTAATTACTATAAAACAGTGAATTATCTATTGTGCATTTAGAATCTAAAGTTTAGACAGGTTATTTGCGCCCGTCTATTGCTGAACTGTAGGAAACTTCGTCTTTGAGCTTGTTCGAGCCTGGGCTACATAAAACAGACACAGTCCAATTGCTCCATTGAGAACTGATTCCCCTCACTGGGAAGAAAAATAAAAATGCTGGTCATGGCCAGGAAAATTATATTTTGAGTTCTGTCCCTTCCTCTTGGAAAAGAAAATACAGTGCTCACTTTACTGGTAAAACAATTCAGCATCTATTCTGTATTTGCAATTGAATACATGCAAACTTGTATTATTAAATAGCATATACTGAATTTTGTAGTTAGACATTAATATTCTGGAGCTTATATTTCAGAACAAAGCATATGTAATAGCTATCATTTGAAAGTAGAATATTTTTGTATTTTTCATAGCTTAAGCCAGGATGTGTTGTCTAACATTGTAAGTGCTTCTGAGAGCTATGAATATGCACTGTTACATTAGGGTAAGAAAAAAAAAACCTACTGTTATATTATTATTTCAAAGTACCAATTTAATAAACAAAATCAAATTTTTAAAAAGGAATTTTTAAATTTTTCTAACTAATGGAAAATATGACTTATATGGACATGTTAAGTAAAAAACAGTTGAAAATGCATAGAGAAATAACAGATAGCTTAAACTGTGCTATTCAGCCGCCTTTCACTCAATACACAGGAGCATCTTCCCTACCAGACACAGGGGCTGCTGGTGTGTTTAAATTATACCATCCTAACGTATTTGTCATAATAAATGAGGAAAGCGAGGTACTTCCAACTAGCCCTATCAGCTTTCCCCTGCATGGACAAGGTAGCACTGGAGGGCTCATTTGCAAATGTTTAGTCTGTCAGAAGCCTCCTTAGGTCCCCCTTCTCAGCAGCACACAGACTAAAGTAACCAATGCACACCCGGCTGCAGGTGCTGATTAGACGTTGGTGCTCAAAGCGAGAATCACCAAACACTGCTACAGCTCAATTGGTCCTCTTCTACTCTAGATATAGAGCTAATGAATTCTGTAGGGAGTAAGAGATTTGTAAAATTCAAATTTAAGTAAAAAACACAGGTAGGAAAGAGGTAGAAAAACTAAAAAACAGTAAAGATTCAGGAACTGTATATTCACTTTTAGACAAGCTATCCGTTTTATACCAGTAGACTGATAAGCAGAATCAAAAATTAGATCAAAAATCAACATTCTTATTAATTATTATCTAAACTAGTATGCCATGGTAACATTTTTTTCTTCTGAAGGAGTTTACATCATGAGATAGCTTTACATCTTAGAGAACCATGAAGCATAATAGATTTCCATCATGGAATACTTGTAAATTATTCTCCCCAAATTACTTTGTTTTTCAGTAATAAAGCTCATTGTCCAATGCTCTTAGCCTTCCAATTCTGATAAGAAAACACAGCAGTAGACGGCATTTCAGTTACAAGGAAAGACGAGACACACCAGCTGACACGCACATGAATGGCTGTCCGTGCCTACACCATCCACCACGAGGTCATGGGGGACGATTCATATTCACAGTGGGAAAAGATTAGGATGACATGAGTATGTTCTCTTTCCTTTTCTCTTCCTTGCTCTGAATGTTTTAGATTTGTTCCAGGCTGAAAAGTTTGGGAGAATTTACTATAGACTTACAAAAAAAAAAAAAAAAGCCAGTAGAAATGAGAAATAGTCAAATGTGAAATGCTTATTTATTGCCCCTGCTATGTCTTCATACCACTTCTGGCTCCTGCCTAAGGCAGAGTGTCTTTGCCAAGGCCAAACTCACATCCTCATCCCTACCAATGATTTAGTGCCTTTCACAGGTAAGAAGTTCTCCTAATGCAATCTGAACTAAACCTAAAAAAATAGCACTTGCTGTTCTGTTTGTACTCTGTCCCAAATCTGTCTCTCTTCTTCCTCCTAAACACGGCATTCTTGATTGCTGCTAACTTAGATCAGGTCCTCTCTGCATGGTTCTAGGGTCTTCTCAAGTCTACATTAAAGGCCAAACTCCATAATCTGGGTATCAAATAAAATTCTGTGAAGGATTCTTATCCCGTGAACCTTTGGGGAAAGCCTTGTGCTCAACAGAATCGGCACAAGATTTCTAGAACTGTTTGTTGGAGAGATTGCCTCTTACTTATCTTCAATGTAAACAACCTGCTTTGCTTTCATCAGTTTCTTCTTTGTTTTTTTTTTTTTTTAAAACAGTCTCACTCTGTCACCCTGAGTAGAGTGCTGTGGCGTCATAGTTCACAGCAACCTCAAACTCTGGGCACAAGTGATCCTCCTGCCTCAGCCTCCTGAGTAGTGGGACTGCAGGTGCCCACCTCCATGTGTGGCTACCTTTTCTATTTTTAGTAGGCATGGAGTCTTGCTTTTGCTCAGACTAGTCTCAGACTCCAGACCTCAAGCAATCCCCTGGCCTCAGCCTCCCAGAGTGCTGGGATCACAGGGGAGAGCCGCCACACCGGCCTGTTCTTTATCCTTTTCGCTAGAATGAAGAGCAAGAGCAGCTGGAGTACAGCAACCCACAGAACAATACATGCAGAGTGACTGGATGTGTTTAAAACAAAAGAGAAGCCCATTAAAAGGAGATAACAAAGGTGGAGGTAAAAACGGAGATGAATAGGCATGGGTATGCGGTAGATGCAAAACAAGGTTAGCAGAGATTCTTTTTGGAGTGGTTTGTATTTTCTTATGTTCTGTGTATGTCCTTCTGCTGACAGGTAGAGTAGCGTGAGTGCCGTTCCACACGCAAGAGGAAAGGGTAGGAGATACAGTAGATGTTATGGGAGGATATTTCAGAGCAATGATCTCTCTACACACACCCAGGTACAAAGCCAAAAATCAAATAACAAACAAGGTTAGGGAGCAGTTTAGTTTGGGGACTCCTGTTCTTTCTACTGAGTTTGTTTTGGAAATTTGCTCAAGAATGAAAAGCCTTTTTGCACGGAGAGTCTTAATCTACGGATCCGATTTCAATGCAACATACACATGTGGTTGGCTGTGAGGAATAACAGTCAGAGAGAGAAATCAGCCGCGCTTCGACACAGCACTGCAGCGCTTGCGGAAAGATGGAAGTAGCCAGGCATTATCATTATAATTATGTGCTGTAATTGCCAAGGCAGCCTCGGATAAATTGAATTTAAATCTAAACTTTTCTGCTTAATGTCTGAGCGTTTTAGAGAACATTTTTTATTCTGTTTATAAACTTGTTTTTCCAACTCTAAAATGAGACTAGAAATAGGATTAAATACGAGCTATGTATGTAAAATGCCTGCCTTCGCAGGTGCTCAAAATAAGCCGATTTTCTGTTTTTACTGTCATCAGTTTTTCTGGATAGAAAAGATCAATGAATCATTAAGACTTTTTTCTTTATCAAAATAGTATTTTTGCAGAATAATTGATGGATAGCAGACTCTGTGTACTGCACGAAATAGTACATTCTAAACTTCCACTGGCAATGCAGCTGTCTGGAGACATAATTTTTCCGACTTTTGTCTGTTTGACATTTTAGTATTCTTCAGGGAGGAAACACTTCACCAGGGAGCCCATTGTTCCTGGGAATGCAGTTTTCAGTGGTATTTTTTAGTAACTCAAAGATCAGGCATGTGCATAAAACCCACCATCAATAACAGGCTCACACTACACAGGAAGCCCTTAGAAATAAGGTTTACAGTCTGCAGCTCTCGGAGTGTTTCTAATCATGTGGCTCATTTAATACTTCATGATTCAATTCATCTTAAGACGCATAAAAAGGTATAAACAGAAAACAAAATTAGTTACTTTCCACTCATAATTAAACACTCTTGCCCCTGTAAGGGACAAGCTGAAATGGGTGGGTGAGGAATATCCTCATTTAGCTCTGTGGATGCAGAAGCTTTCAGGGAGCTCCTGGGATTCTGTTGCTGCACACACACTCGCAAAGACATGAGCCTTGGGTGGGATCTGTGCTCTCACCACCATGCCCAGTGTTGAGAGGCTGTGCATACGGTGAATGGGCAAATAGGAGCTCGTCCTCTCCCTCGCTTTGCTCTGCTCAGCTCTCGGTAGAGTTCTGCTGTATAGGAGTAACTCTCTCAGAGGAGAGTCAGGAGAGAGAATATACGGAACGCACTTAGCATGCATCTACACTCTTGGATGTTTCATAGACATTGACTCCCTTTGTCCCAAATTCTCAGTCTTCTAATATCTCACTATCTAGTTATTAAGGTTCGGTGAATTTCAAGGGATCTCACTATAGGCAATATCTTTCTCATCAAGGACAAATGTTATTTTTATACGTTCTAATTATCTTTTTAAACTCTTACCATTTCCACTATCTTGTCTATCTTTTTTACTATTTTATTTACTTACTATTGATAATGGTTAATGTCCTTGCTTGCTAATTTCAGTATCTCCAGTATAACCTGTAGATCTGCTTTTATTTCTCTTGATTATTGGCTCAAATGGTGCTATTTCCCACCAGAGAAGGCTGCGCTTTCCTCTGCTCAACATACAGAACTCAGACACATCAGGGCGGAGTGGGTGGGCTGGCCTGGGCTGAATCGAAGATTGAGATGAACTTGGTTCACATCTTCTTTATCCCTACTTCTCAGATGTGTCCCTCCAGACTTTCAACGGAAAGATCCTCATCCGTGGAGCCCTGAAAGACTTTTGGAGATTACATAATTTCAGGGTTGAGTTTAGCTCTTCAGACTACTGCCTTACCCAGCATTGAATCTCTGCAGTTAATGAGGGGTGCATTTTTATGGACGAACACCTCAGCTGGATGTTATTTTCTGCCAAACTGCAAAACTTCCTTTATCCTCCCACTTCCCACTCCCCCCACCAAAAAAAAAGAACAAATGTTTCCCAGGAAAGCTAGCTGTGAGCCTGCAGGTGCTTCAGATTCTACCCATGCAACAGCACCAGCCCACTGCATGCACAAAAGCTCTGATGGTTCCATCTGTGTTTGACTGCCCCACCCCCCTCCTGGATTCACACCTTGAATCTGCAAGGAGATTAAATACGCATAAAAAAGTATTTTATCCTTAGGAGCTAAAATAGCTATCAACTCACAGCTCACCTAGTAAGGACACTTTCCTCTTAGAATTTTGTTTCTCTAGGCCTTTCCCCTTCCATAGTTTGCCAGTGTCTTTAAAAATACAATTTTTCCCCTAGTTGTTGACATGACTTAATATACACATATCGTATGTGAAAATGGAATCTCAAAATTCTAACGGTTAGTTTGCCTAGTTCTCTGCGGGGACTATCTCTAAAGCCTCTTACGATCTTCCTGAAGAAAAGGGAAGGAGACCAAACAGAGGAGATCTAGAACTGGGCTGGGAAGGAGCGAGAACTGCGCTTGGAAGGAGCAATGGCCAGTTTAGGATGAGTTTCAGAGGAACACGTTTAACAGCTTGAGCACCTACCTGTACAGTGACTAGGAGGCAGGGCAGAAGGGTAGATTGCCGGGCTGTCGCTATCCCCCAGCACAGCAAATTCAATAGGTATTCAGTGGGTTGGTAATAATTTGCAATTTGTCAGCCTTACATTTATACCCATTCCAAGTCTAAGTTTTACCTACCTGTGGACATCATGGCCAAGTACTGGATTTTTATAGCACAGTAAGTCTAGAAGTATAATAGATTAATTTCAGAATAGAGGAACACTAAATAAGACCTGGATGTGACAGCTGGTCCTTCCAGAATGTCATTGCTGTTGGTGGATTAATCTGTGCCTCATAGAGTTTTCCCCAAAGTATAAAATAGAAACAGTAATGGTACCTGCCTGTGATGGTTGTTTTGATAACTAAACCATATATAAATGGTTAGAAAGGTCCCCACCGAATAGCACATTGCTGTGTGTATTTACTGGCATCGTTATCACCAATATTTGCATCATCAAAAACTAAGGTGAAATCATCACCGGTATTTGATTCACCGGCCTCAGCAGACTTGGGTATGACTTATTGTCATAGTCCATTTTTGTGTGTGTGTGGTATTCCAGAGTACCTGAGGTGGTAATTTATTGAACTCACTAATCCATTTCCATGATAACTAATCCATTCCCTCCAGAACTGACCCAGTCTCTCAAGAAAGACATTAATCCATTTTAATGACCTAATCATCTCTTAAAGGCAACACATTGGAACACTGTCACTTTGGGGACCAAGTCTCAAGGGGAGTTTTGGTGGGAACAAACCATATTCAACATGACATCTATAGTTTTCCTTTTGTCATCCTTACCAAATTCTTTAAATTGTATTCTTTTATACTCCTATCTGAAAAATGTATATAATCGTTTGTTTTCGTTTCTACAAAAAAAAAATGGTCATTTTACAATGAAAAAAATCAGTCTATTATTCAAAATACTGATTAATAGATTTGTCATTCAAGATCTGGTAATTTTTCTTGACTTATTCCAGTGAACTGTTCATTTACAGTGGTGAGGACATTAAAACTATTGGCAAAATGGGTCATATCCATTGAACGTGACAAAGCGACCAGTATTGAAAAATCTCACCAAACTACAGGCATTGTCCTGCTGCTTACGAAAACTTGAGCTATTGTTGTAGAAATCTAAATGGCAATATTTAAATGGTATACTAGGATTACCAATAATTTTTTTTTAAAAGGATAATATATATTTATTTTTTAAAAATTCCAGGGGATTTCCCAATATTAGCAAACAGTTCTGTTTCTTGTCCCTTCCATGGCTATGTCCAGTTACAATTGTTGTTTAGTACAACACACTTGAGGTCCATAAAATGCCTCAAACGCCAACAAACACTAACTTATCTCTGGCATAGCGTACTTTTTAAGTTGAAGTTTTTTCTATGATGGTTACTACAGAGTGTTTGCTGGTTAATTTTTA